>JAVGVS010000777.1:90000-105896 GCA_032718565.1 Distichodus sexfasciatus
GAGAGAGAGAGAGGAAGAGAGAGATAGAGAGAGAGAGAGAGGGAAAGGGAGAGATAGAGAGAGAGAGAGAGAGAGAGAGAGAGGAAGAGAGAGAGGGAGAGGGAGAGATAGAGAGATAGAGAGAGAGGGAGTGGTTCATGAAAAAAGAGGGAGAGAGAGAGGGATGTGTGCAGGTGATGGAAGCAGCAGGTATATGCATTTTTAGATGCATATTTCTTTATTTACATATATCAAGCTGAGATGACAAAATGCACTTTGACTTTAAAGGTTTTTATTTGTTTTTGACGTCATACACAACTTACATAGATAATCTGATGAGAATCAACTAAAATACAATGAGAATGTAAAATAATGAAAAATGAAACCGTGGATGTAAAATTTTATGAACTGTCTTGTTACGCATGTAGACAATGAATTTTGAGCAGAAGTTCTTGTATAGACGAAGAGTTACTGCAGTACTTTACGTAGTACTGCATGTCAGTTAATAACAAAGTAGTTTCAGTACTTTTGTCTCAGACCCACATTTCACACTAACCCAGTGGAGACATTTTAAAATGAAGAGTGTCAGCCTCACAGCCACCAGATCTTCATCTGTTAGTTCTTTCTCAGGGAGCAAGTTAAGTTTTTTAACCATTTTCATGCAGGGAGGCAATTTTGAGAAAATATGTTAAAAGTAGAGAGGGGAATGTTAAAGTTGTGAATAATCTGGAAAATAACATGTTCATTTTCTTCACTCAAATTAAATGAAGTTTAGCCCAAACATACCCCAGTACCTTCAGCACTGATGTTTATCTAACTGCAGCCTGGTTTATTAGTGAGACACAGTCCTCTGTGTATAGAGATATAGACATGACGGCTCAGTCTCATGTAGAATGTCATTATAAAGAAGATTTAGTGACTGAAAGATAGACATGTGATGATGTGGGTGAGGGGAAGGTGGGCTAGAAAATATTATGGCTAAAAAAAGCTAAGAACATTCCCAGATGAATTTCCAGAACTACAAACATCATATAACATCAACATCATAATATGATCATATATATAGCATCATGTAGCAGCTACGGAACAGAAGCAGAATGGGCAGAGGGCAGAATAAGCAACATCTTCATCACACTCTCCGACTCCTCCTCACCAGGGTGGCAGAGCCTGCAGTCATGGTCTGGAGGAGGAAAAAACAAAAAAACAAATAAAAATGATATATTAGAGGTGTGACAATACATTCAGCTCACAAGACGAGACGATACACAACATCGAGTTGACAAGAACGAGACAAGACTGGCTGATTTCAGACTGGACCGTAAGATAGAGAATGTTTTTATTCTTTAGATTTAGTTTCTCATTGTATTTCTTACATTTTATTTATGAATTTCTCATTTCTGTTTTAATTTGATGAAGTTAGAAGGCTGCATTTCACTACATTTTACTTGTAGCGCTATCAATGTGACCAAAAAGCCAAAGTGAAC
Source organism: Distichodus sexfasciatus (assembly GCA_032718565.1). Lineage (NCBI taxonomy): Eukaryota > Metazoa > Chordata > Actinopteri > Characiformes > Distichodontidae > Distichodus > Distichodus sexfasciatus. Next base: position 91,464 of record JAVGVS010000777.1, read on the forward strand.
ACACCTCCACCATGTTCTGTCCATCCATCTCCCGCACATGCTTCACCTTCTCCGTCTCAATGACGATCTTCCCTCCCTCCATCCGGGCCGTGCTCTGTGCAGAGAGAAATAACGACATGAATCATCACCACCATCGCCATCAATATCATCGTCGTCGTCGTCATCATCATCATCATCACCGTCACCATCATCACCATCATCATCACCATCATCACCATCATCATCATCATCACCATCATCATCATCATCATCATAACCATCATCATCACATCACCATCATCATCATTATATATATAGAAACACACACTACAGTACTCTGTGTGTGTGTGTTTGATTGTGTTGTGTGTGTGCGTGTGCGCGTATGTCTACCTTGCACTTGTCTCCGTTCATGGTGCAGAAGGTGGCCTCCTTGCCGATGGTGAAGGTATTGGTGTTGGAGCGCAGCGGTGTTTTCACACAGATCACGAAGTTGTCTCCGTTCTGCTGGATGCTGGTCACTGTCTTCACCTCCCTCATTTTCCTCACCAGCAGCTCGGGTACAGCTACAGCAGCATCACAACACACACACACACACACACACTAACCCTGAACATATAGAGGTGGTATATAGTGGTATAGAGACTGTTAAGGTGTGGAGGGATCAGTACAGTGTTTTACTGCAACAACAAGATGCTGTTACGACACAAACATTTCTGTGTAAGTAGAATATGAAGCTAACGAGCTGCTGTCTTTACATCTGTACTGTACATCTTACAGGTAAACCTTAATCTTTAACTCAGCTCTCACAGTGTGTTGTGATGTGGTCCAGGACATGACCATCCTAATCCAACTGGACCTCGTGTTTAATTTCATGAAGACGTTTCATCGCTCATCCAAAAGCTTCTTCAGGGGTCAGGGAAGTTGCCCCCAATTTAAGCCCTGGAGATTTTGCTGTGATTTTCAATATGTTCCTTTGGCAGTGTTTATGTGCAGCTGCAGGACTCACCCAGGGCCTTGAGGAACTCTTCAGGGTCGCTCTGCTCGTACAGCTGCCATGTTCCACTGAAGTCCACCGCCATCGTGCAGACTCCACACACCGCAGCCTGCTACCTGTGAGCTCAGGTAAATCTAACAGCTCCTCCACTGAGGTCCCGGTGTGTGTGTTCATGGAACAGCTATACTGGTTACTGTGTTGCTGAACGCTGTGTGTTAATTGCGTCTCGTGAGGACCAGGTGCGTTCATCTGTTGCTAGAGAGTGCAGCCTGGAGCCACATTTCCCCCTGGAAAGGCAACAAGTCCAAAAACAGCCCCAGTGGGAGACAGATACAGACCAACGAGTTCACTAACTGCTACAAATACTACTTTAATGCAACACAACAGTCCACATACTACACCTTTAATGCAGGTTAAAGTGGAGATTAAAATCAAATCAAATCTGGAGGGTGCCGGTGCTGAGCCCCATCCAGGAGCGTTTGATGACTTTATTGACTACTGTTTACAAGGGGTGTCACGATACACGAGAGGAGATGATACATGATATTGGGTTGACGAGAACGAGAAGATATTTGAAGGCTATTTTAGGAAACACTTGAATAATGTAACATATGAGTGGAATATGTGTTTTTATTTGAGTGAAAGACATGAAGATTGGTGTGTGTGTGTGTGTGTGTGTGTGTTAGGGTTATCAGGGTTATAGGGTTATTCATGCAGTGTATCTAGTGCATGAAGTGACTGGACTCTGTCTCTTGTATGATTCCTCCTGCATCTCTTCACACCATCACTGTGCAGCAGCTTCTAACTTGTAATTGAAGTGTAAATCATCTCATTACATCATCAGATTGTACATTATCAAATGCATATTTTTAAATAAATACATCAAGAGTTCGGTGAAACACTTTATTGCCACATTAAATATTTTGGAATAACAAAATCCTTCAACTTTATTCTGTATAAAAATACTTTATCATTAACACTGCAGGTAATAAAGGCATTTCTGTTTGTTATTTTCCACAGTTTGCCGAGTTTCTCCTCTTCAGAGTGGGAGGAGTTTGGGTGGCTGGTTTGGGGGCGTGGCCATGCAGATCTACTGCAAATGAGCTGACCATAACGCACTGACCATAACAAGCATCTCTGCAGCATCACACAGCAGCAACTGCACAACGGCCATCAGACAGACAGAAAAATAATATGCTAATGTGGCTAGCAGTGAAGAAGCGCTACGGGGGACGGTTAGCATTAGACACAAACACACTAGAAAGCAGTTCAGCCTGGGATGAATATAATTCAATATTTCAGCTATTTACCCTTTCTTACTTCCAGCTCAAAGCATGACACTTACATGAAATACTTTTCTCAAATTCTAACCCACAAATCTGATTTGCACAGCCCCTGATTCCCACATCCAGAATTTAAACTGAATCCCAGTTTGTCGGGACTCGTGTGAGAAGATGTCCACTCTTTATCGCTGATGTAAGAGAAAATGCTTTGGTGTGGAGGAAAGCTACTTAAAGGCAACGTCAAAGAGAAGGTTAAATACAAATTAAGTCCTAATTTCCAGGACGCCGGTGATCTGACGCTTTATGTCGCCTTGTGGAAAAATGCGACCGCAGTGTGAATCGACAGCAGAGTCTACAGTCCTGCTCCCCTGTTGGGTCATAACAGTTCAACAGTATGTTAATGGTTTTTAATAACTAAGAGGTTAGAGCGCTGCATGAATAAGGGCTGCATGGTAGATACTGTATATTATCCTCTTTACTTATCATTTAAGGGTTAGCATTAATTGACATACCATCATGATGCCGTTTACTGAGAAAATTTCAACTTCAACCATCACGTTTAAATAAAATCAGATGTGTTACCGCACTTACTGCAAGCTATGTTTGTGTAAAGATAACAGGCTGAAGGACATGATCTCAGTTCTACACTGAGCAACCACACCAGCGCATATATGCGGACATTCAAATGTTTACTGGTCAAAAAGCGCACTAAATAAGGATTTAATATTTTACTTCTTGTCAACCAAAGTCTACACCAAGGTAGCATGAATTTGCGGGGACTGCAGATGTGCAGATTCATTAGATAGCTCAATTTGATTGGTAGCATTTCAACAGAACAGCGGCTCAGTTTCCCGTAGACTGAGCTCACCTGGACGTGCCGATGCTGCTAACGGCGACTCGACCCTGGAGATGAATTCGTAACCATTCAGCTCAAATCTGTTGTTAGGGTCACATGGGACCAGGAGTGGGCTGTTAGGGTCAGTTGTTAAAAACCAACTTGATCCACACCTTGCCTCGTGTGACCCTGACTAAGTTATTTTTATAAAACCCTTGCTGTTGTGTGTGGAGGTTCCCGGTCGTGCAGGACATGGTCATCCTGAGAGCTTGAATTAAAGGCAACTGGACTTCTTTTAGGGGTCGTGAAGATGCTTCATATCACATAGCAGCCCTGTCGTCCAATCAGTGGTTGGTTTCCCAGGTGCCAATATGGTTCCAAGTTCATACAGTGAACAGCAGCACATTTGGAAGTATGACACCAAAAGAAGCGACAAGAAGACGAGCTGTGGGTTATTTGAAGATTGTGGGTGTGATGTTGGCACGTGTTTTTTATTATCAACATTCATCTAATATAATGTATTGACTGGTGTGACTGTAACGAGCTGTTGGACAGCAGGGTGAGGTGACGACCCATTTATCCTCCTATAAGACAACATCAACTCAGCATCAGACATCAAGAAGGCTTTCGGGTTAGAGTTGAAATGTGCGTTCAAGCCCTTAAGCTCACCGTGTCCTGGACGACTCCGAACTTACACATGGCATATCTAACTCTTGATCTAACGTCCTCGTCATAACACGAAGACTCCCTCCTCCTCCTTCTCCTCCTCCTTCTCCTCGATGTGGCTGGCCTTCGGGTCACTCAGGCACCTGGGCGGTCGCTGCTCCTCCACGTCCAGCGCGAACGTCACGCTGGCTTTACGCCGCTTGCCCCCGCGGCCCTGCGAGTGCGGCTCCCTGGTCTCGTCCACCAGCTCCAGCGAGTCCCTCGGAGTCTGAGCCGTCTCCATGACGACGGTGGGGATGCTGGCAGCATCGCTGGGGTTAAACTCCTGCGTGTCTGGTGAAGAGAAAGGTCAACTCGTCTTGTTAGTTTTGACCAGTCTGAACTGTAAATCTGCTCCACTATTAAAGCTGGGATATTGTTTCTAATGAGAGAGTGCGTATCTGTGTGAAAAGCATTAACACCACTTCCAAAATAATAAATAAATGAATAGCACGGGCAATATTACGTGGATTAGAGATTGTGAATATCCAATTTGATTCATTTTTGATGAACTGTCCAGTTGTATTGATTACAGTTGTAAAAATACTGGAATGTTCTGGGCTTAATGTAAGAACCTGAACTAGAGTCAAATTCCACTTCTGCCCGTCTTCCTGAACCATGAGCCGAGACTGTAGACGTTTGTATCACTGTTACGCCCCCAATAAACACACAGACATCTTCATCTTCTTAATGCTGATTTATAAACACAGTGAGCCGAGACACGCTGGACCGGGGTTTATACTGGGAATAAAACATGACCTGCTCTCTATTCATGATGTGAGTCAGCCTGTAGACACCACCACTAACGCGGGAGTAAATACAACATTAATCCTGATGCGTAGTAGCACCAGAGACATTCACTTTCCAAATGAAATAAAGCTTCTTCATGTTTAAACTAGGACAGGGTGTTAAAAAAGATGCCAAAAGATTCCACGTTCATCAGTAGTTAACTGTTTAAAACACTGGGCAGTTGGCAGCATAACAGTTGCGGCGTTCGCCCCGTGATCAGAAGGTCGCAGGTTCGAATCCCGGACCGGTAAAGGTACCACTGAGGTACTAACGAACAAGGTACTGTCCCCAAGCACTGCTCCCCGGGTGCTGCCCATGTCAGCTGCCCACTGCTCCTACACGGATGGCTTAAATGCAGAGCTCACATGTGGTTGTGGTGCAGTGTGTACTGTGCTGTGTTCACTATGACAAATGATCACTCACTCCAATCTCTGCTGGAAGTAATGATTTGGAGAGTTTGGAGTAAACTAGATTTTTCACTTTTTACATTTCTCAAAAAATAATGAATCAAAGTTTGCAGATGAATCCTGTCCAAATGTGTTTACCAGCCCTAATTAGGGGGCCATGCAGTGGAACCCTATTGTTATTGTGCCATTTTTTTTTTTTCTGCCTTAAAGCGCGTTGTGGAGAAAAAACGGTAAGACCTACAGCTTTGAAATTTGGCAGGTAGGTCCGGTACCCCACCCACTACTCAGGCAAAAAAAATTGCACCAAAATAAGCTATTTTGCAATTTTCCAAAAAAAAATGCATTTTGCCAAACAAATGGTTAACCGTAGCTCTGATTCTCAAAAATCTTATATCATCTTATTCTTTGGTTTAAGTCGAATTTTTTAGACCCTCGCATCTATTTCTGCCGTTTTTGATTTTTCGATAACTTGCATAAAATGAAATCCCATCTTTTTCGAACTCGTCCCTGGATTTTTGTCCAATCTGCATGCAACTGGTATCATTTGAATCCCAAGGCACTCTTCTTTGAGCACATTGAGCACATTTTTAATTTAGGTCTTCATTTTTATGTAATATGCAAATAAATGGGCTCGGCTTGGCGTAGGACTGCAAACCCATACACCGAGTGTCATAGAAATTCGGCTCTGGGTGGACAACAGCTTTGAAATTTGGCAGGTAGGTCCTTGACTCTACCCAATACTGAGGAAAGAAATTGCGTCACTTTGCCCATATTTCAACATTTCAAGCATCACATACTATTCAGGCAAAAAATAATAATTGCACCACTCTACCACTTGGTGGCGCTAATAAGCTATTATGCGTTTTCCGTAATAACTTTATCGTAGCTCCGATTCTTAAAAACTTATAACATCTTATTTCTTAGGTCAAGACGAATCTTAATAAACCCTCGTATCCATTTTTCTCATATTGGATTTTTCTTTAATCGGCATAACTAGTCAACTAGATCCTGGATTTTTATCCAATCTGCATGTAACTGGTATTATTTGAATCCCAAGACATTCTTCTTTAATTATTATCAAGTATATTTTTAATTTAGGTTTTCATTTGGCTGTATTTTTTTAAATAAATGTGCTCAGCTTCGTATAGTAATGCAATGCCACACACTGAATATCATAGAAATCTAGCTCTGAGTGAGCTACCGCTAATTTTCATAATATGAAATCGTATTATTTAAATCTCAGCATATTCTTCTTTAATAGTTATTGAGCACATTTTTCGTTTACCTATTCATATGGCTATATTATGCAAATCAATACTTTGAAACAAATTCAGCAAGACATATGTTTGAATAAGGAAACTTTACTATAATTTACAGTTTTTAGACACTCTCTTATAGTAATTATTAAGCCCATTTTCAGGTATTTCTTTATATGGCTGCAAAGCTTCACTTCAAAGTCGATATCCCACTTATTGGCGCCATAATAAACTATTTTAAAGTTTTGAACCGTAAATACGTAGAAAAAAAGATGAAAGATATCAAATCTCAACATATATGTACTTCAATTCGTAAAAAACTGATAAAGCTGCAAACTGCATGGCCCCCGTAATAACTGCTTGCAGTTATATTTCAAATTGAAATGTTTTCTGCACATTCTGTGCTTGACATGGAGCTGGATTTTGAGCAGAATCTCACCAGACTCTGTCCTGACTCTGCTCGAGGTGGGAGAACACTGCAGATTAGATGGAACTGTCAAGTAGTGGCTCATCTGCAACACACACACACAGGTCACATGCAGGTTAGCAGCAGACAGGAGCGTTTTGGGAACAGGTGAGGTGTGTACAGAGTGAATTAATGCCATAAAGTGAATGAGTTTGCGTATCTTATGGGAGCTGCTGTTCTCCTGTCGGCTTTCAGAATATGTCTTTCAGGAAGTGAGTGCTGCTGACAACTCCATGTGTAAGGATTTCATTGTATGATACTGCAAAAATGAAACTACAGGCAGTGAAGCTGCTTTAATTCCTGGACATGTCAATGATCAGACTCAACGAAACATGCAAATGTGTGTGTGTGTGTGATGTGTATAAGAGTGTGTGTGTGAGTGTGTGTGATGTGTATAAGAGTGTGTGTGTGTGATGTGTATAAGAGTGTGTGTGTGTGTGAGTGTGTGTGTGATGTGTATAAGAGTGTGTGTGTGTGTGTGTGTGATGTGTATAAGAGTGTGTGTGTGTGTGTGTGTGATGTGTATAAGAGTGTGTGTGTGTGTGATGTGTATAAGAGTGTGTGTGTGTGTGAGTGTGTGTGATGTGAATCTCACCCTCCTCTCCATCTGCACTTGCTGTCTGCGGAGTTGGGCTTCACTCCATTCGTCCTCCTCTCCCTCCAGCACCAGGGTGTGTCTGCTGTACGAACGCAGCTACACACACACACATTACCACACAAACTATTATACGGATGTGTTATTGATGACTCACGGTGTCGGTGACTTCCGTCCACCTCTTAATAACCCTAACACACACAACACAAACTGAGCTGCAGTGTGAAGTGTGTGAGCGTGTGTGTGTTAGTGGAGTGTGTGTGTGTCTTACCCTCTGGCGTGTTTGTTGTAAGTTGGCATGCAGAATTTTGCGGATCTCCTCCTCACGCTCCTTAGACAGCTTCAAACCTCTCCTCTGTGACTGGGCGCTCCTGAAAACGCACACACACACACAGAGGTTAGCTGCCACACGCTGCAGTCAGGTGTGTATATGTGTGCGTGTGTGTGTACATCCATTTATATGTAATATGTGCACGCATGTTTGTGCGTCCCTGTGTGCATGCCTGTAAGTGTGTATGTCTGTGTGCAGTTTCATCTGTGCATGTGTGTATGCTGGTGTGCATTTCTGCTTGTGTGTGTATTTATTTGCATGTGTGCATCTGTTTGTGTGCATATGTGCAGGTATGTGTGTATGTAGGCATGTATAAATGTGTGTGCAACTTGTGTGTATGCATTTGTGCATGAATGTGTGTGTGTGTGTGTGTGTGACCTTACAGTGAGGATGCAGTAGAGGGCAGTGCTGGTGTGAGTCTGGCTGCAGTTCCAGTTTCGGCCACCAGGAGCGCCTGCTTCAGCTCCAGCTTGTTGTAGAAGGAGATGAGTCGCGGCTCCTGGGATCGGGCCCCTGCTACCAGCCAGCGCTTCATGTAGAGTGTGTTGAAGCGGCTCAACCTGAACACCACACGGGCGAGGGAGCATGATTTTTAGCACCAAAATACAAATAACAATTCCCTGTGCAACTGACAACTCAATCTGCAATGCAATCCTCCATTCGCCTCAAATTTGATGTTTGTGGAAGTGTTTCTAGATGTCCGTTTGCTGAAACTCTTGAATGTCTTCTTAAAAGCAGTTTCCACAAGATTCTGATATTCATCAGTGTTTTCTCATGTAAGATTTGTTCCTATGTACAATCAGACTCTACAAACAGTGTAGAACAGGCATAAAGATTAACTTACAGGATTTTCTTTAATTCTAGGGTTGTATAATATTCCTCTGTTTAAGTATCTAACCCTGCTTAAGTTGGCGAATGAGGCCTTATGTGATTCGTCATGATTTTCATGCTACTTTTAACATCACGTTTGACATGTTTGTAAATGAATGATCTCTACATCTTGGATGTAGTTACTAGTGGTACTCTGTAGTGTAGTAACTACTATATTGAACAGCAGCTTGTAGTGGAGTTTACACACTGGTAATCACCAGCAGATTAAAGTAAGTGTAATTTATTAAATGAAGACCGTTTGTTTATTGATGTGTAACCTCCTGCTATATTTCTGTATAAATGCACCACGTAGGAGGTCTGGCTGTGTTATATCTACACGCTGTGCACTGTATAATCCTAAAGCCTTGATGGCACTAACTTGTCCTTCCAGTGGTTGTGTCCGTAATGTCCAGAGATGCCCTCGATGCCGCTCAGCAAGTGGTCCAGGACCTGCAGGAAAACAGCCCCGTGTGAAACAATAAAGAGAAACGTACATGAAGACTTGTCCTGGGAGTTGAACAGCAGCAGTGCTCTCACCTGGGCGTGTATCTCCTCGTTTATAGTGAACCTAGTCTTCTTCTTCTTCTTCACCGCCAGCAGGTCAACCAGAGGTCGAATGGTCATGCCCTGAGTGAGGAGAGCAGCAGCAGCACGCTCAGCTGTGTGTGTACTAAATAAAGCTGAATCAGGATAATGTTCATACATCACCAACCTGCCATTGAAGACTTGAATGATCATATGTTATTTAACAACGAAAGGCACTTTATAAATACGCTTTATATGATCTAGATTCTTACGCACAGGTTCAGGTAGGGTTTGCAGAGTGCATCTTTATTCAGGAGCATGTTTTCTATATTTGTCCTGTGTATTTTTACTCTTTGGTTTTACTTTCTTGTAAGGCTTCTTTAACTCAGTCTGTTGTGCGTTTCTAGAATTCAGTTTTAATTTGCCTTTAATCTTGAAGTTAATTTTTCATTCAAATGTCTGGTTGAGCTTGAGGAATAAAAATGTTGTGAGTTTTGTTGAGATGTAACATATCCATCACTGCTCATACAGAAATGAAATATATTAGGGTATTTTGTATCTTGTTCAAATAAACAAAATGAGGACATATTTTAAATGAATAAAAAATATAATGAACGTGTAATTGTAATATATAAGTACATTTTAAAATATACTGCAATATAGCAAAACTGCAGTAGTTTATATATTTAGAATATAATTAAAATGGGCTGTATATTTGTCAACATATTTCTGACACAACTGGATCAATATATTTTATCTGATAAAATTACATTGTCTATAATATAGTTTTATAACATACTGAATGGAATGGAGCTCGTATCATAGCAGCCTTTGTGATTTCATCAGACGTGGAATTCTCATCCATTGTATCGCTGTAATATGGTGGTTGGGAACTTTGGCAGACGGACCTGAACGAAGACGGTGAAGAAGATGAGTGTGATGATGGCGGTGAGGAAGAGGTTCTTCATGGGGAAGTGTTCTCCGGGCAGCAGGAAGGCCAGCGAGAAGGCGATGGCGCCCCTCAAACCGCCGTACGCCACGATGAACTGCTCCTTACCCGTCAACTTCACCATGCGGAACTTGTTCATGATGAAGATCAACCCCAACACTCCTGCACAACTCACACACATTTACATTTACCACGTTTACCAGATTCTCCCTGCAGCAGTGTGGGGTTAAGGGTCATGCTCAGGGGCCCAGTGCTGGATACAGAACCCTAATCTTATTCATCACAGGCTCTCATCACAATACAATATTATAGCAATACAACAGCCAACATTCCCACATCTGCTGCCATCACAAAGTCTGCTTCAGCTCAGGAGCCAGTGCTGCATATGGGACATGATCATATGCTGTATAACCCTAACTAATGCTAGTGAGACTTTCCAGTTTATGTTCCAGACTCACTGCTGTTTATCCGTCTGTGCGACTGATGTGGTTTTATTGCTCCATCATTAACGCACGTGTGTACGTGTGTGTCAGTGTGTGTGGCAGTCAGCATTCCTCCTGCTTGTGGAAAGAGAGATGTGTGTGTATGAGTGTGTGTGTGTGTTCGTTTCAGTCCAGAGGAAATGAACATTCATAAAAAGCTCTCCTAGACATAGCTGAGCTCAGTTTAATATAATGTAAAAACTATACTATATCATGTAGTAAAACATCACTATTCAATGAAAGATTCATATTGTTATTTAATAATGCCATCTCCGGCACTTTCACATCATCAAAACTGTTTGGACACCTCTGCTTTATGGGGCTGTGAGGACCGGTGCCCATGAGGTAAAACTTCCATATTTGATGTGAGAAATTAAAAGATCCCACTGCACCTTACACATCACTCTGATGCACATGGACAATCTCATTCATGTTGCACTGAAACTGACTCATCAATAGTTCTCTTATCTTGACTGCTGCTGTTGAACACTGCTTCTAAAAATCACTAATTGTAGTTTCTCACTGGCTGGTGATACCATATTTCACAAACTATTGTAAGTATTGTATAGATACTTGTACAGTATATAGCAGAGATGACAAACTTTATTTTGACTTTGACTAGCTTGTGTTTGCTGAGGTTAACCTTAGAGTTTACTGTTGATTGCGGATGCTGTTCACCCTCGTTTCGGACCTGAGCATCTAGCCTGTGCCTTGAATTTTGCAACCGCTCGACTGGGTTCTCAGTTAAATAAACCATGTGCGAAGGCGTGAGCCGTTTAAAATCCCTCCTCAGACTTTGGACTTGCCTGGCATGAGTGCCACCTTTCCCACGTACAATAAACACCTCATAAAATATCAGCTGAAAATATTGGGTAAATCTAAGCATCAGTCCAATAATGATGACGACTTACAATAAGCAAGTATTGGTCGATTTTGGTATAATTCCATATCATCATGCATCCCTACATCTAGTCATTACGTAACTCAATGGACAGACCTGACAAATACAGTAATACAACAGTGAGTGTGTATGTGAGTGGCTGACCCAGCACACGGGAGACGAGGCAGAGGAGGACGGTGGTGATGATGAAGGTCCAGTTCCAGGAGTGCGGTCCGGCCACTGTGGACACGCCCAGGAAGATGAAAATCAACGTCTCGCTCACGCTGCTCCACATCTTCAGGAAGTACTTGATGGTGGTGTAGGACTTGTGGGAAATGTTGGCCTCCACGTAGGGACGCATCACAACACCGCATGCTATCAACCTAAAAACACACACACATTCACACAAATTTCTATACAAAAAGTTGGAGAAAAACGTTTGTTGACAAGCATCAGGTGGCAAACTCACGCCATGATGCCTGACAGGTGGAAGACCTCGGCCGACAGGTAGGCCATGTAGCTGTAGAGAAAGACAAAGAGCGGCTCGATGACGCGAGAGTGCGAGGTGAAGCGGGAGGTGAAGGCCGCCAGCAGCCCGTACGCCGCCCCCACTACCACGCCCCCCAGCGCCACCACCAGGAAGCACACCGCGCCCAGCGCCACATCCAGCGCCGTCACCGCACCCACGCTGGAGAACTCCTTAAACAGGTGGTACAGGACCTGCAGCGGGCACAGTAACCAAAATCAACCCGTTCTCAGCAGAAGGTGAGTGTGTTTCAGCAGGAGCTAGTCGTTGTTGTGACGCTGGCAAGTGCTGCTGTTGTACCAAATCACTGTCCCTAGTGTCCGTGTTATTTCCATACAAAGTTATGGAAGCATGCAACAAATTTCTGCATTTTGGCTGCCTAGCTCTGGAAAGGTTAAAGCGCTCACCACCGTGACGGCATCGTTCAGCAGCGACTCCCCGAACACCAGCACGTGCAGCAGCTGGTCGATGTGGATCTCCTCGAAGACGGCCAGCACGGCCACGGGGTCGACGGCTGAGGCCACCGAGCCGAACAGCAAACAGGACAGCAGTGACACGCCCCCCAGCCGCGCCCCCCCTTCCAGCTGACACACCCCGTACAGCGCCAAACCCACAAACAGGGCGTTCCAGGCCGTGCCCAGCACTGCCAGCGCCAAGATGGTGCCGGCGTTCTGGCAGAAAGGGCGCAGCGGCAGGAAGTAGCCGGCGTCCAAGATGATGGGGGGCAGCAGGCACAGGAAGAAGAGCTGGGCGTCCAGCACCGGCAGCGTCTCACCCAGCAGCCTGATCAGCGCCCCCACCACCAAGCCCACCACGATCAGCACACAGCTCTCCGGAACCACGCTGGAGAAGTGCGGCAGCAGGTGGAACCCTGTAGAAGAAAAGAGAAGAGAAAAAAGAGAGAAAAAAGGAGAACAGAGAAGAGCAGAAGAGAGTAGGGGAGGAGAGAAAGGAGGAGAAGAGAAGAGATAAAAGAAGAGTGGGGAGGAGGAGAGAGGAGATAAAAAAAGGAGAGGAGTGGACAGTGGGGTTGTGAGAGATCAATTGATTAATCCACTTTAGGGGTGTAACACTTCTCCAAGCTGACATTACGAGAGGGAAAGTGAGTGCTAATTATGTGTCCTTGTGAACACAGCACTGCACAACCACATGTGACCGTACCATGCTCATGAGGAACTTAGTGGTACCTTTACTGGTCTGGGATTTGTGCTGGGTGCTGTGCTATGTTCACACTGACCAATAATCACTCACTCACATATCATTTGAAATGATTTGTAATTGGATTTAGAAATGAATTCGTTGCTAATTTTAGCAGCGTAGCCGTGTGATGGGGTGTGTGAGGGAGGAGCAGAGTGGGCTGGAAATATCATACTACAACACAGCGTCTGCCTCACACTGATACGGACGTCTCACTCTCCACCCTGCCCCGTGTGTGTGTATGTGTGTGCGTGTGTGTGTTTATAACACTGTCAAAAGTAAAGAAATCAGATCATGTTTTACCGCTACAGTATGAACTCCACTGGTTACCTCTATCATTGAGAATAGAGTTTAAAATTCTTTTACTTACTTGTAAAGCTCTTAATGGCCGGGCACCTTCTTACGTCACTGAACTTTTAACTGTCTACACATTTAATTGAGTAATTTAGTGAAAGTGAGTGATTATTTGTCATTGTGAACACACCACAGCACAGGACACAGTGCACCACAACGAGATGTGACCTCTGCATTTAACCCATCCGTGAAGGAGCAGTGGTCAGCTAACAAGCGCCCGGGGAGCAGTGCTTGGGGACGGTACCTTGCTCATGAGTACCTCAATGGTAACCTTACCGGCCCTGGATTCGAACCTGCGACTTTCTGATCACGGGGCGAACACCCTACCGTTATGCAACCAACTTACTTTTATTGGTATACTCTTTTTTTCCCTCTTAAGTCTTATTTGTATGAATTCCACTAGTTGTTTCCATTTTATTTTGGATTGACGTTGTATTTAATATAAAGTGCTTTGAGCTGCATTACTATGAAATTGTCACTGCTATCATTAATTCTTATTATTATAACTTGGGATTTTCAAGGTCCAGGTGAACAGAGCTCAGTTTCTTTCTGATTAAATTAACACATTAAACTACTTTGTAACCACAGCTGGAGGCGGTGTGCATGTGTATGTTCAATTCGCCTGAATGCTAGTGTTTTACTTGAACCCTGATTAAAATCATACATTAAGACACATGTACGTGCGTCTTCTTGTACTTGCTACTTAGTGAGAACCAAAATGAGTTTTTAACCTGCAGAGCGAGGACATTTTTGGGAAGTGAGGAGTGGTATAGTGGTCCCCACTTATTTAAACTGCTTTTACAAAAAAAAATTACTAGCTTATTTGCAAAACTAAAAGTGTAGAAAGATTAGCTTTTGGTTACTGAGGTTATGGTTAGGGTGTTACAAATAACCAATTACAAATAATTATGTTTAGGGTTAGGTGTAGTATTATTTAGATACAGTAAGTTAGAAGTCAATGGAGGTCCTCACTACTATATAAGTACAAGGATGTGTGTGTGTGTGTGTGT
>JAVGVS010000778.1:0-10000 GCA_032718565.1 Distichodus sexfasciatus
ATTTATACATATACATTATTTAAATTATTTTATCAATATTTATTATTTTTGTACGCTTTTATCTTTTTCTGGGTGCAAATTATTTTTCAGCTTTTTAATTCTTTTTGCTTTGTAAATAAACTACCAGAATTATTTGAAATTTCTAAATTGAATTTCCTCGTTTGATGAAAATTACTGACTTTTTTAAAAATATCAAAATATAATTTTGTCCAGTATCGTGCAACCACTACCCACCCACACACGACTCTGAGCACGCGCTTTCCCTGCTTCACCTCGCGCCGAGTGACGTCATTAGTGATCCACTAAAGGGCTGCACGCTCCGCAGGAGCGACGTCACGACTTTCCCAAATTCCAAATTCAAGGTCACACAAACGGCGACCTGACAAAGTGCGTAATGGAATTCAGATGCCAGGAGGTGTAGTAAATGGACCTTCTTTAAATAACAACACTGGGGTCTGTTTGCATTTCACTTAACAACGAGCATTTATTACTCTTTATTACAGGGTAGATTCTTACTAATATAGACACAATGATAGAGCAAGGAAACTCGAGACATTACTGATGTGAGTAAATATGAAATGGGAAACATTTTAGATGTGAGTAAAACCAGTCAAGCAACATATAATGTATAAAAGCCATCAAACCATGTGGTGATAATGTTACAAAACAGTCTAATGCTGACATCGGCCAAACTATTCCATTATCAAAAGGTGAATATGAATATGCATGTGGAGTAGCAAAAAATCGCGTTAGACTGGATTAAATTGTGCAAGGTCAGAGCCTAAATATATATATATTTTTTTTTTAAAAAGTAATGATGATGATTACAAACCGCCAACATCGAACGACTCGTCTCGTCTCGTGGGCTACGATATAAAGTGTTTTATGAATTTATCGCTGCATTTTTATACCTGATCAGGAAAAATTAATTAATTTCATTCTGCAGTGCTAATATGCGCCTAAAATATAGTCAACGTGTGAAGAAAGAAAAGTTTTATCCTCAGCCCACAATTAATTTTCTAGACCTCCTCAGACGTAACGCAGCGTCTACAAATACAACGCAAGGCGTTCATAAGAAATTCTAGCTCTCCAGCTTGGTATTCAGAACCAGCGCACGTCCGTTCCGTGCGTAAGACGCATGGGAGACGCAGGAGATTGCGCCAAGCCTCGCTACGCAGTTTGCGTAAAGTGTCCGCCGGCAAGTTCAACAACGCTATCGGTAACGACAACACGCGTTCACATGCAAAATTGCAGGCAACGTTAGCGAAAAGCACAAAAGTGTGACAGGACTTAACTCTTCACTTTCCCGAACGTGCCGACTCCGAGCGTGTCTCCCAGCAGATAATGTCCTATCTTTACCCTGCCTTCGAGCTTCTGCTTCTCGGCCATTTTTACTATTTGGGATCCCGTTCGGTTGCCTCAGTCTGGTTGCCTGAGACAAACCGTACTAGCGTCCTAAAGAGTATGTAGAATGTTGGTAGGTAGCGGCTCCATAAGCACACTACTTAGTAAGTTAGTATGCTAATGAGTGACGTCGGCAGAAACCTTCACGGTTAAGGCAGCGTGCCGTAGAGGTTGTGGCTGATCTCGAATCAGTTTGACTCGCCGTCCAGAGACATAACTGCGCTGTGGGGAAACTGTACCGAGGTCAGCCCGTAAGATGAGACTTTTATGAGCGGATGGAAAAGGGGGAGGAGGGCCGGGACGAAAACATTACCTACACGTTTTGGGAGTGAGTGGGGTCGAAACGCAAAGCCACACAGGATGAGATAACAGTTAACCGCAGTTACTCATTTGCGAGATAAAGTGGGAGTAACGACATAAAATTCGCATTTTTATTACAATTTTATTTTTAAATTATATATTCTTATTTATAATTATAGAAAGTATTGCACAGACTGTAGTTCTCCACTGCTCTTACAATATCTGCACATACTAGATCCGACTTGAATATTAGCTCAGACTTTATAAAATATACTGTTTTATTTGTATTTATTCATAACTGTATGTATGAAAGTTTTCATATTGAAACAGTTACAGATCTTATACACATTCAGTTTAAAAGACAACCCTAAGACCGTAATTTTAGGCTGAATACCACATCTTAATTGTCTTTCTTTCTACTTCTACTTTAAAGCTTATATTTTATATTCTACCTCTAGTTTAAAGTGTATGTTTTATATTCTATTTATATATTGCTTATTCTATGGTGCCTCATTTGTTCTTTGTTCCTTGTTCTTTTCCTTGTTCCTTGTTAAACCTCATCTCTTTGTATACTTATACAGTATATAGCAGAGATGACAAAGTTTACTTTGACTTTGACTCTCAAATTTCAAATGTCTCGTTAATTCAGAAAAACACCTAAATTTTCCCCAAATTAACTTCATCTTGTTAAATCAGAAAACAAAGTCACATTTTTCCATGAAAAGTTATTTTAGAAAAATAGCGAAATACATGCAGAGAGAAATTGATAATGCATTAAGCTTTTGTAGATTTGTGTTGGGTTGCTTTTGGGTTGCAGTGCTTTCCCAGCTCTTTATGCTAAACTGTACAACATCACATCATTTGTACTATACTCAACTAAACGTTTTTCTTACATGGTAATCAACCTGAATGATCTACAAAACATTTGTACAGTTTTATACTTTTTTTCGGGGTCCAGAATAAGACGTTGTCATATTAAGCGCTAGGTGGGTTAATGAGTTTGTATCTGTCAATAAGCAGCTGACTTTGAACATTAAAGTGTCTTACTTACAGTTTTTACAATTGTTTTCACACGTCTCAATACCATGTTCACTTTTTCAAAACACCAAACACATTCACCCAATCTATAGACTATGTGAACTAAACTAAGAATACTTATGCATTGCTTTCATACTAAATGCATTCAATGACAACTTCTTTCAAAATTCATAAATATCTCTGTCAGTAAATGTTTACCACCAGCAAAACTGGTGAAAAAAGATTTTGGATACCCTGTTCAAAACAGTAAACATTCAATTCAAAAACTAACAAAACACTTTAGATGGAGGTATAATGTATTTAAACAAATTGAACTACCATAAAAGCATCAATTGCTGTCATTCAGATCATTCTGATTTTACTTGAATGTTTGAGTTTATTTGCAGTCTTATTACCATCTGTTAAAAGTGGTGATTTTTTTCTGTGGTAATTTGCACAAGAGATTTTTCCATGCCGTATGGCAAGAGAAAACGTGATGTTTATGAAAGTTTATGTGCACCTGCAGAAGGCAGGATTGATGAGGCCCGTAAACAGTAGACCTTTGAGACACTGATGGACAACAGACCAACTATTGTAGTTCAAATTGCTGAAAGTGTTACTCTAATACTGCTTCAGTTTGTTGTGCTCAATATTTGGCAGATGGTCATAATATTATGCCTTATCATTATATGTGTAGATGACTGCATTCAGTGAAAGTTTTGCTATTTGACATTTTGCTATAAACTATCTCGTTCTTCATAAGTTGTTATTACAGACATATACTAGAGAAATTCACAATACCGTTATTTGTTACACATTTAAATAATGTCTATGGTGAAAATATGACTGTATTACTTTCCTCTACCACTAGATGGTAGGACTTGATCATGGTTGAGGGGGCAAAAATGCGTTCAGCCCTCAAGAGTATAAAATAGCGGCACATTAAATTACACATTTACAAGCCAGTTCTATGATCAGCAACAGTGAATATTTTTCCCTCTCGGCAAATATTTATATACGCCATAATACTGTATTAAGCCAAGGAAAAAATAATATGCCGTATTTTCTCTGTGTTTGCATAACATTTGTTACTTTTACATTTTGAAGAACAGTTACATATAGTTTAGGATAATAATTAATCATTTTGAGGCTTTTTTCTCTCATATAATATTTATACACACCCTTATACTGCATTAAGTAATAAAAATAATATTTATATTTTCTCTGTTATTTTGCAAACTGTTAAATCTAGAGATAGTTATTAAACTTTTAAGACGGTGTGATGTTTATATTTTTCCGTCATATACTGTCGAAATCTTAAGCCGTTGTGAGGTTATGGAGATTTACACTGTGACACACACTTTGGAGCGCACAGTCTTGTATTACTATCTTTGTGAGGTCCTTCCATAGACTCCCATAATGACTAGATGTACTGTATATAATTTTACACCTACACCTAATCCTAATCCTAACCCTAACCTTAACCTCAGTAACCAAAAGCACATCTTTTACCTCTTGCTGTTTCTCAAATAAAACAAGCACATTTACTATAAAGTCATTTTTCCTCATGGGGACCTCTCAAATGTCCCCACAAAGCCCAAAAAAACCCAGATAAAAGTGATTTTAGGGGGCAAAAAGGTCCCCACAATGCAATAATGAACACACACACACACTCAGTAATAGTGCGGATCAGGCAGCAAGCAGTGTCGTATTCGGGGGTTAGCTCTCGTCCACAAGAGTGAAGAAAGAAGAGGAGGAGGAGGAGGAGGAGGAGGAAAAGAAGAGGGAGGAGGAGAATCTTAAAACCCCGGAGCTTAGACTCAGTTTAAAACGCCGCGCTCGCGCCAAGTCTCCCCAAAACACACCGCATCTGGAGCACCTTTCCATTCATTGCAAGGACTTTCAAACTTTCCCTTTTTCGCAAGTCAGATCGTGCAGTGATTTACTTTAAAAAGAGAATAAGAAGTTCTACTGGAGAACAAACCCCGACTTCCAGGAGTTTATTTCGAGGACATTGCAGCTTTGTCTTTTCATCTGTTTATTTATTTGTTTTTATTTTTTTTTTTACCGGGAGGACATCTGAGCTGATCGTCGGAATCTGGTCTTGCTGACGCCACACACACAGATATACTACACACTACGACACAGACACACACACGGCGAGAAACTATCCGCTCCTGTCTCCGGTTACCGGACCGTATTGCCGTAGCGCGCGTAGGGACTGAGCTTTTAAAGCGGAGTCGCGTCTCAGATGCAAAGCTACATGTATGAGAAAGCGATGGCACCCGAAACGAGAAACGGCGGAACGTCAACGTTAAACAACAACAACGGCACCGGCAGCACCAGGAGGAAACTTTTAATAGCGCTCGACATCTTCTGCCTGGTCTTGGGTAAGTGTTCAAAAGAGACTGGAAGCTTTGGTGCATCAAAACCAGTTGCGATGTAAGCAAATTGTAGTGCACACATGAATGTTACATCGATGAATATTACGTCACGTGTCAAATATAGATATCAAAATGAGTTTGGAACGACTTGCAAGAGGAATATGATGCAATTCTAATGCCTTTTCGTGCACAAACCAGTGCAAATACATATATAATATTGAAAGATAGATCAATATCAGGAAACCAAACATCCAGAGTCGTCTAAATTGGCAATTTGCAATAGTTAACGGGAAAATATGATATTTAAATGCCAAAGACAACCATAATATTGACATTAACATTAACAATATGTTGGCAATTTCGTGCATGACAAAATGTGATGTATATTTAATTAGGTAAATTAAAGCTTGGAGCATAAGAGTGACATTTCATGTTATATGAATGTCTAGAATCAACAGTAACACCTCAGAGTTAAAAGTTTATTTCTTTAAAATCCGTCTCTTGCAGAAATAAACTTTGCAGTGGTTTGTCTTTTTGCAAACAAATGGAAGAGTCGTATTGCTTTGTTTACATGCGTGCAGTCCTGTGTGTAACGACAGTTTTAAATCAGAAATGCACAAATTTTAACCCTGCCGTTTTGTGTTACATGCAAGACAGTAAATGCGTGTAAACAAAGCAATACGAGTCGTCCATTGTTGGCTTTTGACATTTAAATCGCATTATGCCCTGGCGCAAAACGCTCCCAACCTTCACACTTTTTAACCCTTGACACTCGCCAAGTGTCCGTTTTGCATCGTTATCTCATTAAACAGGAGTAAGGTGCCGTTAAAAACTCTCTTATCGGCCGCAATACAAGTGGGATTCGATGGCAGCACTGTTTACACATCGCGACATCTCTCATTTGCTTAAGAAAATGCGGCTTAAGGAGTATAAAGCGACTGTATTCGCCGTGATAAGTGGCTCTGTATGTTTAAAATGTGAATTAATGCTCAGAGTCTGCTCTCAGCTGGAAGCTTTAGTGGGTTTGGATCAAAATGATAAGGGAAAAAGTCATGTTAAACTTTATATACGAATGTGACTAGAACTTGGGCGTGATATCAAGTTGTCACACTCACACTAAAGTGTTTTTATTCGCCTTTTCCCTCCTTTTTTGTGCACATTTTTGCAGGCTTGTCCCCGTGGGAAGTGTTTGGTTTTGCAGCTGGGAAGAATCGGTTTCCTCACATTTGGCAGCATTTAACTCAGGGCTGCACAAAACTAAGGATAAAATTGACATTGTGATATTTTGTTGGAGTAAAAAAATATATTAAAAAATAATGACGATTAACTTTATTTGGAACAAATGAATCATTCTAGAATGCTTGGTTCAATTTGCAACCAAGAATTGCATTTATGTACAAAATGGAAAAGTAGTTTTAAAAGATGAATAATGTTATTTATTTATTGAGTGCAAGCAATCATTTCTCAAACTATATCCAACAAATTTTAAATTGGGGTAAATTCTAATAAATTAACTTATCTGGAAGTTTTCATATGAAAAATGAATTTTCCATTTGAATCAAGCACCTAGAAAGCTGTAGCATGATACGTTTGGCTTCATTGTCTTATTTGACATTGCAGGTCCAGAGATTTGACTATTGCATGTATGCATATGCTGAAATCCTACATTGTGCAACCCTAATTTAAATCTCCATGTGACTTTCTTACCTCAAGTTGAGCTTTATTAGCAATCAGAACACTTATTGTGTGTACAACATCGGAAATACGAATGTAATTGTGTCGTGTGTGTGAGGTTTTTGGAGGGTGTTGCCTCTCCTCGTATTGTTCTAACGTCTGGAGGCTCTCACAATGTGCGGCTATAAGATTTCCTTCAAAAGTGTCAGTCGGCGTTCGGGACTGGGGTTTGGCAAACATTAGGCCAGGCTTATGCATTCCTTCGTCTCTTCAAATCCCCCTCCATGTCTTTTCATAGTATCATATCAACTTTCTCTCAGAGTAGAGAGGCCGAAAAGAGCTCAGTCCTTTTGTTCAGGGGAATGCAAAGCAGAATTGTCTTAATGCAGGGGAATTAAAGGAGCAGGGCAATGCTGTTTGAAAGAAATGGGGGGATTTGTCGTTAAACTATAGGCTGTTTTAAGAGGTCCCTGGGAAACAAGCTTCATCACTTAATGAGACGGGGAACAGGTGGGAGAAGAAGGATTTTTCAAAACTAATGCCCTGAACATGATGTGCATATTTCAGAAGGTGATATGCATTATGGTTTTCAGGATATGAAGAGAAATGTTCATATTTTTATATGAGAATTTAACTGCCCACGCAAACCACAGCTGTTACTCATTAATTCAATCATTTGTTCATTTGTTTAGACTCTTTTTATATAAAGAGTGGACACTGTTCCATTTGTCAGGATGTACATTGTTAGATTCTGTATGTGCATTGTAACTGACATACTCATATTTCGTAATATAATATGATACAAAGCGTCCAGGTTTTTTGTTTGTGCCATAAATCTGAGACATGAACAAAACTGTTCACACTGTGAAAAACTCTACCAAATTTCCCCCTTTAACCATTTTATTTTCTCCTCCCGTGAAAAAGGGGAGAAAACCCATAGACACATTTTACAGAGCTTGTTTTACAGGCTCTTTCAAACAAACCAAAACAGGGCTTGCCGTCACATGTGGTCGACGTAGACACAAAATGACATAAACTCCATGTGGAGCAAATCTCCTTCCCCAAAACCGACTTCCTTCCCAGTTAAGAGGTGGCGCTAGTCCTGATGGTGCGCATCAAAAGCGGCCCACAAACAAACATGGTCTTTGTGATGTTAAAGAAAGGGCGGTTGGCCCGCTTTATATCGAGGGGGAGCTGAGTTGCAAAAGAGAGGAGACTCATTTAGACAGGGATTTGGGGAGAAAGGGGAGGGGGCGCTGGCAAGCTTGTGGGCCACTCCAAGAATGTCTCATTGAATGGGCTTTGTTCACTTGATGGGAATAACCCATGCGAGGGCTGGATGCTTGGGGTTCCATCTGTTGCGAGGGTGTCCTGTTATCTCTAGCGCCGAAATGTTTGGAATCAAATTCAGACTGCAGTTGTCGGGAATCGATGGGATGTCAGTTCTCAAATCGGAGTTACCTGCACTTGTAGCCCTAGCCAACTGCACCAAGTCCCACACAGCTCTGGCTGTTATCACATCTTCACCTTTATCACCATGGCTGATTGAAGCGTGACGTTGTTCTTTATCATTGGAGCAAGAGCTTGGCCATGGAGGCGAGCAGTCAGACGGATCGCTGTCTGAGGAGCCCCAACTCCTGCTGTGATCCACCAGAGAGAGTGAAGCTCAGCCTTGACGATTAACATACAGTAGAGTTCTATAGCATAGGAGGTGTGTCCCTGAAGTTTATCCCCCATCCACCCTTTCAACCAATCCACCAACTCCACGCATCCCCGAGGGGGGTTCTGTGAAGGGGGGTCAACAGTGACACACATTCCTGTCTATGCCACAGTCAGCAGGCTGTCATCACCCTCCCTGGTTCCCTCCTTCCCTCGCTCCCTCCCTCCTCTCACCACGCTCTCTCTTTTCTTTCTTTGCAATCCCTTGTAAATCTTATTTCACCTCAAAGGTTTATATGGGGGAATTTGTTGGCTACACAATTGTTCACGCAGCTGTTATTTGACCCCAGCCCCTGACGCCGCTCACCGGCCCGCTGACCCCGCCGTGCCACCTTCCCTTCTATTCCCTTCCCTACCCTCCCTTTCCTTTCCCCTGGGACGTTTGTTATGGAGAGTCACGCTCGTCGGACCTCGCAGGAAACGGGCGCTTCTAAAAACGGCCCCTCACCTAAGCGCCATTGTGTTCCACCCTCTTTCTTTGACGGTACAATGGGGCAAGATGGCAATTCAAGGCTGTACGGTCCGGGAGCACGCGCAGTGCATTTCAACACAGTCCTTCAGGACACGACGTGCTCCTCGCCCATGCGAAAAGGACTGACTTTTTGCCCACTTGGCTTGGAAAGGAAATGGCTGAACGCTAGCCTGAAAACTTGTTTGCCTGTTTACATGTCCAAAAGGGGGTCTTGTCCTTGGTCCTTGGCTTGCAAGGAAGTGAACGAACACTAGCCCCGAAAGTTTTTTGCCAGTTCTTACCACAAAATAGTCAGCTTTGGAGAGGGCAGAGTTAACACAACACAGACCCTTTTTGCCTCATCTTGGCTGGCAAGGACAGTTTTGACGATAGCCTGAAGACTTGTTTGCCAGTTGATGTGTCGAAAGGAGTTCATCCTTGGTCTTTGGAGAGCGCTAGATAAAGCAACACAGACCCTTTTTTGCACCCACTTGGCTTGTAAGGGAGGGCTTTAACGATAGCCAGAAAACTTGTTTGCCTGTTGATACGTTGAAAAGAGTCATTTCTTAAAAGAACATTAAGACAACTCATAACCTTCTTTGACCACTTGTCTTAAACACTAGGCCCGAAAACTTGTTTGTCTTGGTTGTCTGAAAAGGGTTGAGAAACGTCCGTCCTTGATCTTCAGTGTTTTAGAGGAGTGCTGTTAAATCAGCACTAGAACCACTCGGCATTCTTTCCTCGCCACACTCTTTGAGGGTCTACCTGGCATAGCGTGTGATCAAAGTGAAGGAAAGTGGGTTTGGCTGCCTCGATTCTGGCTGCCATTGCTTTCCTCTCATCTGCAGCATTCCACAAAGCGTAGGCCCGGCAGAGTTATGGCGTGTTGGAGAAGCCTGTGGGAGTCTCTCTCATTTAGGGAAGGG
Organism: Distichodus sexfasciatus; assembly: GCA_032718565.1. Taxonomy (NCBI): domain Eukaryota; kingdom Metazoa; phylum Chordata; class Actinopteri; order Characiformes; family Distichodontidae; genus Distichodus; species Distichodus sexfasciatus. The sequence goes on from JAVGVS010000778.1 coordinate 9,876, forward strand.
TCGCTTTAACCCTTGGTTTCACAGCCACTCAGACCTTGCCTGGCCACGTCTGGTTTATAAATATTTTCCAGAATTTCTCAAATTCTTCGTCTCAGGGTCAACAGGGCTCCCTGCTCTTGATGTGA
>JAVGVS010000778.1:15000-105206 GCA_032718565.1 Distichodus sexfasciatus
CACTTTGCAGACGATTTTTGGAGCAGTTGGTAGTGTAACGGTTCGGGAGTTCACCCCATGATCGGAAGGTGCTGATTCAAATACCGGATTATTAATGTTTCAACAAAGGTACTCGTGAGCAAGGTACCGTCCCCAAGCACTGCAAAACAGCTGCCCACTGCTCCCTCATGGATGGAACAAATGTAGAGATAACAATTTGTTGTGGTGCACAGTGCCGTGCTGTGTTCACAAAGACAAATAGTCACTCATTTTAACAATTTTTGGGTTTTTACAAGATTCATTCTGGAGGCATCAGTGAATATTAATAAACAGTGTAATGCAGTAGTTTTGTTTCTATATATTTTACCGTAAAGAGTTGAGAAATTAAAAATGGACGTCTCGTGTTTGTTTGCACTATATAAGAGGGTTGAACTTGATGGTTAGAGGCTTGTGTAAAAATGGCAAAACCTCTACCGCATGACCAACGGGTTGAAAAACACAACACATTAACATGTAGTGGAATTCTGCAGGCGGGCGTATTAGGGCTTTTAGGAATGTAATTCACGGCTTTTATTTAGATGTCTCGGGGCCACACTTGCAGACAGCAAAGCAAAGCTGAAGCCTCTTTATTTTCTTTCAGAAACCACACTAAATACTGTTTATGTGCACCCACATCCCTCCTCTTCGGCAGACACGCCCCTCGCTGCCCGGGTGGGTGGGTTGGATGTGTGGGTGGGTGGATGAGAGATCAAAAAGGTAAAATAGCAGAGTGGCTTCCATTCGTAGGTGGACAGACGCTTTGCTGGGATTTTTGACCTCGGGGGGCGACGACTGCAGCTCATTTGGGAAGTTTTAGAAAAAAAAAAAAGAAAAAGAAATGTATGTTCATTTTTCTACTCGACCTGAATGGGAAAAACACGAGGCATGTTTGATCAGAAGGTAGCCGGGTCCAATCCCAGACCAGTAAAGGTACCACTGAGGGACTCATCAACAAGGTAACGTCCCCAAGCACTGATCCCGGGTGCTGCCCATGTTAGCCGCTGATTCCTCCTTCACGGATGGGTCACATGCAGAGGTCACATTTGGTTGTGGTGCAGTGTGCTGTGGTGTGTTTACAATGACAAAATAATCTTGCACTTTTAAATTCATTTTTGTCATTGTGAACACAGCATGGGACACAGTGCCCCACAACCAAACGTGACCTCTGCATTTGTGCTTGGGGACGGTACCTTGCTCATGAGCACCTCAGTGGTATCTTTACCGGTCCGGTTATCTTTCCTGACCGTTACAATACCTTCCGTGTGTATCTAATTTAATTGGAAGACCAGAATTTTATTCCCTTATTAAAATCGTATTAAACTTATTAATTCAGATTAATAACTTATAATTTTTTTTTTTTTTGAATTTTTGCAATAATGCTGTAATAAAATCAGGAAACCAGAGCAATAACCAAAGTTATTTTTCTCAAGTGCATGAATTAAGAACAATGTTTTTCCAGCGTTCAAGCACAGGCATCGGGTACTGACACAGATCTTAGGGCATCCGGTGCCCACTCGGGTTCCTCTGTGTGTGTGTGTGTGTGTTGGGGTGGAAACTGCTGTGCGTAAGCACATGCTTTCAGCCGGCACTCGGCCCCAAACGGCTCGGTCCGGGCATTGAGGGAGTCAGAAAGGAAGGATTGGCGCTGTGCGGCGCTGCGCTGACCTCAGCAGCTTGCACCGACAATGCCCAGCTGCTCCCTGTGTGTGTGTGTGTGTGAGTGTCTGTGTATGTGTGTGTGTGAGTGTCTGTGTGTTTGTGTGTGTGAAAGAGAGAATCAGAATCTGATATATTTGCCAAGAAGTAAAAAAAAAATGCAAGGAATTTGCTTCTGGTCATTCTAGAGTTAATGTTAAGGTGGGAATTGATAGGATTTGATCAGTATAAATGCCATCGTTGATTCTGCCTGTTAATCCAATTCCTTATCAGTTCTCTTATCGATTCATGAGTAGTTTTTTTGAATGTGAAAAAAGTAGTTCTACACAGTCTTCCATTTTATTTTTCCCAAAATGATGTCTCCACAAGACACATTCATATTCATATTCAGAGTTGTTATTCTGCCGAGACATTCTATAGCTTACTACGATGAAGAACAGTAAGGTTAGCGCAGGTGGAAACACTTCTTTATCCATTTGGAATCCATCTGGATACAGAATAAAATCATTTAATAACAAATCATGCATTTTTCTGTATTTATTTTTTTACTCTAACATTATAGAATGAAAGTAATATTTTCTGATTAATGGAAAATGAAGAAATACTCAAGTTTTGGCAATTTTTGAGCGTTTGGACTCATTTTGGCCTATAACTCATTTTTGACTCATTTCTGGGAAAGAAGTACATTTTTGTCATGAGGGCGCTCCATATGAGAGCCGCGACACAATAGCGCTGTGGACACACGTCGGGAATAAATAAATATCAAGTAAATGTCTGTACTGTGAGTAGAACGCTGGTTGTTTTTGTTATTTATCAGCTAAAATATAAGTTTTGTCTGTAATAAATGGGAAGATTCAACTGAACTGGAAGGTTTTAGTGAATGTTGGACTTCCCTGTGAGAGTCCTGAGCGCTAACAAACGCAGCGTGTGTCTTTACATCGCGAAGAATATCATTTATGCATCATGGTTCCTCGTGGTTGAAGGTCAAGTTGACGTGATTGTGGCGCAATGTACCGCGACGCAAAACTGAAGGAAAACCGGAAAACGTGGTGCTGGGAAATGAGAGAATGGTTAAGAAGAACCGATAACGTTGGAGGTGTACAATTCCGATGGAACTGATCAACTGGTTTTCGATTCCCACCCCTAGTTAATACACAAAATAGATTAGAAAATGCACTTAAGTGAATGGGGAAAGTAGGAGGGATGATAAAAGCGGGAAAAAGATTTTTCATTTTGAACACAATAGTGACATTTGCTAACGTTTGCTAAACGTGTTATGAGCAAAGGTACGGAGCTCCCTATTGTGACTACATTAATGACCTAGGCTGCTCTGTGTGTGTCGGTGTTGTGTGTGTGTGTGTGTGTGTGTTGGCGTTAATGTGAGGGTCTGTGGCCTGTGTCATGGGAGAGGAAACCTGCATTCCAGCCTTCACAGTTGACAGGACAGGGGTCAGCTACAGCGCTGCTCTGAGCTGCAGTGATGCTGCACCACACACGGTGCGAGTGTGTGTGTTTGAGATGCCGTGCCAGTTTGAAATGCACCTCTGACTCCTGAGGAATGCCACTCAGTGCAGCCTTATAGCAGAGAACAAGTGCAGCGCCGAATTTATATAAAGCACAGGGTCATAAACACTCACACACACACACACACACACTTTAGCTAAATAATTTTATGCCTTTTATGCTAAAACTTAACCATAAATAACACCAGTGATGAAAATGAAACTTTAATTTTAGTATATTTGTTTTAATATGAAAGATACCTTTGCACACGACCCGTCCCCAACCTGCAGGTGTAGGGTCTAGAATTTACCCCCAAATAAAGTCTAGGTTAGAAGCAAACACACACCTCCCTAAACAAACGCCTGCGAGACTGTCGCGCCTTTGCACATTTTTAGAATGTGCAGGATGCCGTCATGCCGTCAGATCATTCATTATATCTGCTAGTGTTTGCAGTTCAGCAAGGAGAGTCTAACTTAAGAACTGGAATCTTTTGCTAATAATAAACAATTACCCTGAGAAGAGCTGATCTTGAGTTTAAATAGTTTGAGCTTAGGTTTTAAGTTGAAATTAACTACTAAAGTCACCTCAAATTTCCCACCCAGCGTCTTTCTGAACACCAATATTAACATCATAGTTATAAGCTAAAATCATTTCTTGTCTTCCAACAGCGTCACTTTTCCTGCATCGCATTGCTAAGGCCTTAGTTCTGTCGTGTCTTAATATCAGAAGATCTAGTTGAGACAAGATGTACATGTGTGTGTTGTTTTCCCTCAGGGAAAAGGCAGGGGTGTGTAAGTGACGCGTGTAAATTCCAGTTTTCGCTAGCATTGCCGCTGCGGTTGGCTGACGACCGTATTGTTGAGGGTGCGTCTTTACTATTAATATGTAACAGTCTATGTAAGAGGGCTGCAATAACGAGCAGGCAGTTATGTTCCTTTACACGAGCTCAGCAGTGAGTCAGCATCCTTTCTGATTAACTTCCTGTGAGTTTGGATTTGGGATGGAACTGCGTCCACGTACTTTGAGAAGTATTCATAATTCCAGAATTATGTATTGACTCACAGGAAAGAAAGGAAAGTTGTAACGTACACTGATCGGCTGTAACCTTACAACAGGCGTTTAGCGTTTTATCCATTTGTGTCCTCAAGAGTGCGTTGGATATTGGATTTGGTCGTCGGTTTCTCTCGTCTCATCAGCTTTTAAAGGCACAGAGTGTGTTATTCCTCCACTTGGCGTCATTTTACCTTAAACCCTGGCTCTCACATGAGGACTGACCTCTGACCCTCATCTGATCTGTCTTAATGCTGTCAGGACTGGCTTTGTGGCTTTAACAGAACCCCTGACCCACGTGTGTGTGTGTAAGTGTGTATTTGTGTATGTAGTGGGTTGTGAGGACTTGGCTGTTGCTTAAAGGACATAAAAAACTGGTCCTCACTTACACAAATGTCCCCACAAAGCCATAAAAATAGACAAAGTTAATGATATTATAGAAAATATTCAGGTTTTATTTGGAAAAATATGAGGTAAAAGAATTGCCTTTGGTTGCTATGGTTACGTTTAGGGTTAGGGTTCAGTGTAGTCACTATGGAAATCAATGGAAGGACTTCACTAAGACAGTAATACAAGTGTGTGTGTGATTTTGTCACCGCGACATAACCAATTTCCTCCGCCCATCTTGTCACAATGCCCTCTTCCTACTCCACTCCCATTCCCACTACACACCTGTCAGCTAATAGTGACCGATCAGGTTTTAATGCTAATTCCGCCATTTAGCCACGCCGTCGGGTCGGAAGTGCGCCACCCCGAAAACCGTCAGCTAGATTAATCGATTAATCTCATCAAGCAGAGCCGGAGCGCAAAATTCTCAGCGGCCTACTTTTGACGGACGTTGACCTAAATGGGAAAAGTGAGCAGACGTGGCTTTCACCAACGGCGCTAATGAGTCAGGTGGCGTTAAAGGCTAACGTTGAAATTTTGACAAGGAAAATCATCTTTCATTAGCTTTAAATGACAAGTGATTGTTGCCCCGAGATTCGCCGACCTCAATTCGGAAAAGAAGTTAACTTTATTGAGCTTCACTCACCACCGTTTGTTCGTCAAAATTTTTTTAAACATTTGAGTAGTTTATTAAAAATTTAGCCACGGTGATGACCCCTCTGGAACACACTGCTAATTAATATCAAATCAGTCCCAATTCCAGTCCATATTCATTGCGATTCTTATGCTAGCGCTTGCGAGAAAACATGGCGCATCAGGAAGCGCTAGCAGTTCTACCTGGTGGGCAGAGCTTCTCAGATAGGAGGGTGGAGTTATTCAAATATCTCCTACTGTGAGGAGAAATCTAAACGGCTGGTTTAAGCACACGATTTCTGACATTCGTAAATTCATACCATTTTTTTAAAAATCAAACTTAGAGTGTGTTAGAGGCAGTACAGACCCAAATGGATGTACAAAGAACAGAAAAAGTGAAGTTTTTCATAATGTGTTAATAATACACAATTACATGAAATACACAAAAACCAAATAAACTAATGTTAAAATATATTTCTTCTTACAAACGGTTGTTGAACACAGCCCATTTAAAAAAAAAAACAAATCACTTCTAGTTTCTCTTGTTTGGAACTCCAAGTGAGCGGCGTATTAATGTGGAGAAATGTGATGTTCTTAGGCGAAATCTCCTTGTTTTTGCACAAGCGTGTGCTGTGTGTCGGCGTGTGTTTTGCTGCTGGATTTAATGAGCTGAGCGGGAGGTTGTGTGTTCTGCTTACGCTTTGTGGGTCTGTCACGCTGTATCACGACGGCTGCCTTAATCTGGCCAAATACTTACAGTGCCAAAATTAACCCTAAAGCCAATCAAAATAATGCCCTACATTAAGCACACACACATACACTCTAACCTACACACACACAAACACACACAAACACACACACAATCTCGGTCTTGCTATCGGTGTGAGGTCCGTCCATTAACTACCAAGATGAAAAGGTGAAAATAACTTTAACCTCAGTAACCACCGTTTTTCATCTAAAACTGGAAGCTTTTCCAAAAATGTCCCCAAGAAACATCAAAACTGGACGAGTTTTACCTTGTAGTGGCCTGCCGGGTCCTCACAAACCCTTAAATACAGGTACACACACCAACACACTCAACCATGTTTACACACATGCGCCAAAGGTGTTGCTCTGTGCTTGTGCCAAGCCACAAAGTCCTCTTCCTCCCTCTGATGGTTGTCAGAAGATTAACACACACACACTCGTACACACTCAAAACACACACACATTGACTTCACTATACTTTTGAGGACGTTCCGATATCCAATAATGTTTAACAATTTGTTTAACATAATTAAGAGTAAAAACATGTAGTTTGTTTTCGGTGTGTAGGTGTTGAGTCTGAAATATGTCCCCACAATGCAAATAATACATGGACACACACACACACACACACACTTTCCCACATTGGTGAGTACACATGGAATGCATACTTTGGCTTGGCGTTGCATGTTTAGACTTGAACTTTATGAAACTTCCTCATTTCCATCAAAGCATCGCGGCTGATAAAGCCCTCTCCTTTGTCATGTAAAGTTGAAATAATGACTTAACTCAAAATAATGAGAAACGTTCTCAAAATAACAACATATTGTTAGTATTTATTTTGAGTCGTTATTTTGAGCAATTTCCTCATTATTCTGAGATAATGAGTAATTATTTTCACTTAAATTTTTACCATGCTGGCGGAAATAGGCTTCCATATTTTTTCATTTCTTAATTCCGAAATGCCCTTTATATTTTGCATCCGTGTCGCACCGTTTGCAGTTAACGGGGTTCTTTCATCTGTTCTCTGCTGCGTGCCCACATCTGATAGCACCAACAGAAAAATTTCCATTACGAGGCTGAACTTTGCCACCCACTTCTGATTGTTTTTGTATGAGTGTGTGTGTTTGGGGGGTGTGTGTGTATGTGTGTAATCTGACCACCCCAGGATGAAGCCCTTGATCATGTTTTTGGATCCAGTTGTTTTTCATTGCTATGTTTATGGCCGGAGAATTTGGGTGCTCGTGGGAAATTAAGATTCTCGTCATCTTTTCCCCTCGTGCTGCTCGTGTTCCCTTCTTCAAACGAAGCGAAATAGAATTTTAAGTGAGTGAATTTTGAGTGATTATTTGTCATTGTGAACACACAGCAGCGCCTGGAAGTCAGCGCTTGCGGACGGTACCTCGCCGATGAGTACCTCACTGGCACCTTTACCGATCCAGGATTTGAACCGGCGGCCTTTCGATCATGGGGCGAACACCCAAACCGATACGGTACCAAGTGCCCCACAATACCTTACAAAAAGTTTAAAAATCTGGCTGAAGGAGGGGAAATATGAGAAGGGACGGCTCAAGACTTTTGCACAGTGCCGTTGTCCATGTGTTTCTTTTCCATTCTTGGGACGAAACCCGTTGCTGCTGTGTCTCTATTTAGAAGAGTTCATTCTAGAAGAGTTCAGATTTATTCTTCTTTAATTCACCATGCACTGCGTGTCTATCGCCTCGTCGAGACGACGAGAAAGAGAGAGGGAGCGAGGGAGAGAGATTTATTCGGACGCTGAATGAGTCCACAGTGCCATTATAAGCCTCTGATGGAGGTCAAGCTGTTTTGGGCAATGTTGTTCTTTAGCTTGTGTTGTGTGACGCAAATGAGCTCGAGCAACAGGTCTGGAGGGGGCGAGAGAGAGAGCGTATGAAGAGAATCTCCACATACCAGGCTGATCTCTTGGTGATGGCATGAGCAGCAGAACAATACCAGGCTGGCACATACAGAGAGCTTTTCATCAACACTTGGTGAAGAGGAACACACACACACACACAGCACTTCTCAACCTTATTTAGACTTTTTCGGGAGGCTGGTTGCCACCTTCAGCTGCTCCTGCTCTCCCATGCTGTTCTCCAACTTGTTTGTACGCTGCAGTGAGTGGGCAAAGCTGTGAACTTTTAGAGATCCAATTCTCCAGTCAGAATACAGATATTTCTGGTCAAATATGACTCCAGTATGACACAAGTGTTGTCAAAGTTTCATTGTGCTTTAAAAAAAAAAAAAAAAATGCAACAGGTTGCCGCATTGTTGCCACAAAACATTTTTTAAAACTATGATTTTAAAATAAACCTGTGGATGAAGACAAGACAAAGCATAATTCATACACATAAGCAATGCAAGCAAGTCCAACGTTCAAACCAGAATACAGCGTTAGATACTTTCGCTTTTCACTTCGGAATGCGTCCCGATTGGTCTTAGCTAATAATATTAAACCAAAAAATACATAAATAAATAAATAAATAAAAATGTAAAAAGTTTATCAATTTCTTAACTTAGTAACAGTATTAGTGTCTGCAATGAAACAAATGCTCAATAACACCAGCCTCTGCCAGCCGGCGTTACGGTTAGTTAGCGTTAGCGGGCTAACTTGAGGTAAACTTACTATGTCATTACACTTACGTCAGCTCAGACGTACTTTTATGGTGAAAACAACAGTCTGCCAGCTAGGATTAGTTAAGGTGTGCTTGGTTGATTGTGACAAACTACATAACTGAAAATACCCAACACGTTAGCAGAGATGTTTTACTCTCAACCCACAGAAATCAGGTAACGTGAGCTGAGGTAACTTTGCTAGCTGATAACAACTTAACCTCATAGTTGTCAACGTAAGAGGAGTCATATAACCCAAAACCTGTCCTCTGGACATCAGATGCGGAGATGCGGGGTAGCCGCTGCAGAACAGCTCATCTACTGTAAAACGCCACTTGTTGAAAGTGTGTGTGTAAAAATTAACCACAGACAGAGAGGTTTCCCGCTATCGACCGGGCGATCGAACCCAGGGCCTTCCTTCTGCGCCACCATGCCACCCCGTTCCTCATTTTAAAAAAAAATCAGATTAGGCCGCGGGTGCTACAGTAAGGAGTCTTTAACTTGACTTTCTGGACTTATCACAATCTTTACAAGCAGCAACTTGGCAGTTCAGACGTGTCCCACATACACTAAAGCTACAATCTCTCCTTCTTTCTCTCTCTCCCTCTTCATGCTTCTTCTCATTAGCATCATAGTTTGGCGTTGTGGAGGAGCGCGGCCGCGGCAGTGTGATGGAAATTTCTGACACTTTGATTCTGACTGGAATTTCCCTGCCCTTTCTTATTTGCCCTTTGAGTTTGAGTTTGAGTCGACACACTTAACACACACACTTAACACACACACACACACACAGTCTATGTATTACTATCTTTGTGAGGTCTTTCCATAGACTCCCATAATGACTAGATGTATATAATTTTACACCTAATCCTAACCCTAACCTTAACCTCAGTAACCAAAAGCACATCTTTTACCTCTTTTAGTTTCTCAAATAAAACAAGCACATTTTCTATAAAGTCATTTCTCCTCATGGGGACCTCTCAAATGTCCCCACAAAGCCCAAAAAAACAGATAAAAGTGATTTTAGGGGACAAAAGGTCCCCACAATGCAATAAATACATGGCCACACACACACACACACACCCGCCTCTGTGTGCATCTTTGCTTTGCTTTGCAGCAAAGTAATTACAAGCCTCTGGTTTGTCTTTCATTAGCAACCTTTTGTCAGCTTTCCCCACACGTCACACTTGTGTGTTTTCAGATGCAGTGCTTCAAATTTTTGGCATATTTGACTGGAAAAAATGTCTTTTTTTCTGTCTCTGAGCACGTTGTAGTGATTCCGTACTTAAACAAAATGATACTAAAGAACGAAGGAAAGCATGAGTTTGTGTAGGGATGTGGCGAAATCAGGAACAGGTGAATCAGGCAATCTGAATCCGATATATATACGGTATATGCAAAGAAACAACTTGAAAACACGTTTGCTGCAGATTTACAGCCTTTATTTATAACAAGTACTGTATTTTACTGTGTTATGAAAATACCGCAAAATACTGTAGAGAAATAACTAGGGATGCTCCGATCTGATATGTGGATGGGATATTGGTCCGATAACGACTCAGATAGATGCGTCGGGTGTCGGTGGCATCGGAGGTGGGCCTGCGGTAAAGTAACGCAACGCAACACAATACAACCCAAAAATCAAATCACATGATTATACAGTTTAATTTCCTTAACAACACCAGCTCTCGCTCACAATCTCTGTGTTACTGATGGTTTAGCGCCGCAAGATTAGGGATCGTCACAAAATGACACAACTGTGTTTAAATGAATAATTTACGATGTTATTTTAATAATAAATAATTTAGTATATACATATGGGTGCGTGATTATTACATTGTTTTAGTAGGAAAACAGTATTTAAGTCAAGTATTGACTTATACACAACTTAAGGCACTACCCAAAGCCCAAGTATCGGCATCTGTATCGGTATCGATATCGGAAACTGAAAACGGTGGATCAGTGCATTCCTAAAAAGAAGTAGATTTACAGCAGTTGGTTAGTGTTCTTGATGTGGTGCCCGCCGCTTGCCCCCTGCCTCACCCTGACGTCCGCCTCAAAGCCTCTGAACCCCGCTGCTTGCTGTGTTTGCGCAGGTGGAGGTCTGAGAACTTCGAGCTTCCTCTACTGCACTTCTGTACCGTCTCTAAGAGAGTGCAAAGTCAAGACAGACAGGAAACGTTTCTAAGTTTGTGTAGCGGTGGAATACATGATATGGCATAATATTCCCCCCTTTTCGGTCTTCTGAATATGGATCCTTTTTCCAAAGTTTGTGTCATTCCTCAAAACTGTGGTGCAAATTAAAAGGTAAAATAAAATAAAAGTCATTCTGGAAGAAGCAACTGGATGTTACTCAACTTTTTCCCCAACCTTCGGAAAACAAAAGCTCCCACCGAAGTTCAAAGTAAACTGTTTTTGAATATGTTGATTTGACAGAATGTTGGTTTTTGCTTCGTCAAGTGTGTGTGTGTTTGTTCCAGAATCTTTGGGTGGCCAGGAACATCACCCTCAGCTTTGTTTTTCTTGCTATTTGCACATTTTTACAGCCCTTCGTAACTGTCTTTTTGCTGCTCTCATTCCCTTTGCTTTGACTGGGAAATATGGATTTATTTTCGCTGCCGGCGGCTGGCTGGTGACAGCTGACGTGTGTTGTGTGGGAGGTGCGACATTTTAATGGCTCACCCTTTTTTTTCGAGCCGGCCTGTGAGTTTGGAAGGCTGTTTAAAAGTTTTTGCTGGAGATCTAGGGTACTTGTAAGGCTGCGATGGTAAACCTCCATGCTGTTTGTATGCCTTTGTGGTATCGTTGGCCGACTTTGTAAGTATGTCTTGGCTCATGCTGCTTTTCCACATGGAATGGAGCTCATCTCCAACTCACTCTGCTTCTCCTGGTGCATTATATTCCCAAAAATGAGCCGAAAAGAAGCTCGCACTTTAACAGTACTGCAGCAATAGCATCAATTGGCTAAAAATATCAGTCCCTCCAAGATTTCAGGCGTTTTTTGAGATTGTTGCAGCCTGAAATGGCTGATTTCACAGCAGCTTTTCTAAAATAATTGCGATGAACGTTGTGTTTTTAGTCGTTTAGTCGTGTTCCTACATTTTACAAATGGTGAAGAACACACAATCATTTTAAGCTAAAATATTATCTTATTATGTTTTCTTCAGCACCTTAGTCATATAAAATACAAATTTATAAAGAACAAATTTAGGACAAAACTTCGCTGAATGAGGCCCAGTGTTTTTTAGTAGCGTTGGTCCGAACACCCAGTTCCCGAACGGCAATTGGAGTGATAATTGAAACCAGAATCAGATGGAATTAGGCAGGTAAGATGTCCATTGTAAGCGTGTCTCAGGTTTACTTAAAGGCTTTTATCTAATGCTATTTGAGCACATTGTCTGCGCCATTAGAGTGCTTTAGCTGACAATAGGATTTGACAGTCTGAGCCTCTCTGCGAGGGAAGTCATTCTTCTATTGTGCTGCCTGGAGTCAAGTTCTTTCTTATAAATGAGCTCAGCTTTTTCCAGGTATTAAAAAATTAGGCCGGGGCTTAATTTAATGAATGTTAGTTCTAAATGAATCAAATGGTGCATGAATCCGTGTGTCATTCATTCATATACTGTATGTTATAACCAAAAACCAGCACAGGTTTTTGTTCAGTACTGCGTTCCCAAACCAAATTGAAGTCATCAAAGTTTTCGTTTGTTTGCATAATGGGAAATCCTCTAGAAAATTTGATATGTTCATTTTGGTTTTGGAAACAAATATTGAAAAAGACTCTTTTGGTTTTGTTCTTTCATTTTAATTTGTTTAAAGGAACAAATGACAGATTCGTATGAAAGGTGATCATTACTTAGGGGTGTAAATCACAAGTCACGATAAAATGTGATATTGATTCAGTGGACAACAATTTGATTTTTTTTTTATATCTGCTATGATTTCAGTTCGATTCAATTGATATGAGATGATGTCATATGCTGATTTAAAATGATCACTTCTATTCATATCAAATCACAAAAAGGAACTGAAATATTTTTATTTCTGCGCTACGGCCCACAGCAGCCTGGGTTATCATGCTTGCTAAAAGTTGCGACAAAAGCAGCTGACATCTCAGTCTCACTCACGACATTACGATGTTCGATTGAAGATTTCATTTTGTATCGATTCTTTGAGCTCATTGATCACTGAATCAATCTATCGATATAGACTGATGTATCGTTACACCCCTAGCTGACTCCTTCCATTACGAACTTTCATTTGCCTTGTATGATAAAGGTCATTTTTTTGAACGAAAATCCTTTAAATGCCCCCACTTTGGACATCTCGCAGTTCCTCCTGCTCAGGTAAGTGTGTGTGTGTACGATTGCGGTGTCGTGATGGCGGCGGTGTGTTTGTGTCCCGCACAGTCATGCTGCCCTCCATGGTGCTGCACAAGTCGACGGTGCAGCCGTACCACCGCGGCTTCTACTGCTCCGACAACAGCATCCGCTACGCCTTTAAGAACAGCACCGTGCCCTCGTCCGTGCTGACGGCGGTGGGCATCCTGCTGCCCCTCGCCACCGTAAGTGGACCGGCCAGGAGGGGGTGCAAGTGGGGCTGGAGGTGTTGGCATGGGAAAAACGACGTCTCATAGAAAAGATGTGACCAGAAACTGGGGCTCGTTCACCAAGCATTTTTTTAAAAATTGTTCTTACGCAGTTTTTACGAAGATTCGGATGCTTATTTGAGATTTGTTCTTAGGACAGAATCTGTTAAAATATTATGAGCTCTGTACCCCATGCCACACACATCCAACCCTGACCGGGGCATCCCACGATCCTCGGCTGCTGTGTTGCCGTGCCAGCGTGCCACCCTGCGAGTGTGTGTGTCTTTCTGTTTGTCTCCGTGACTGACCTCAACCCTCTCTCTCTCTCTCTCTCTCTCTCTCTTTCTGTCCCTCTCTCTCTTGTGTCTCGCTGTAGCTGGCCTGCCTTTCCTGTTAATCGAAACTAGCACGATCGAGCCATATCGCCGCGGCTTTTACTGCAGCGACCAGTCCATCAAGTACCCCTATAAAAATGGAGAAACCATAAGCGATGCCGTGCTCACTCTCGCTGGCATTCTTATCGGCATCATCGCTGTAAGTCCTTCTCATATGTGTATATTTAAACATGTACAGTATATATCAAATATAAATCATCCTTAATTCCACATCATCGCACACATAATTAATTTTACCCCTCCATCCATCCATCCCTCCATTCGTTCTTCAACCTCCCTATAAAATGTGTAAAATGTAGAAATATAGTGTGTAGACAAGTGGAATGTGAAAGTGCAATTAAACTAGGACGCTCGCGTCCATCTTTCTAAATAATAACTAAATGAACTAGTTGATGATGGTCAGGAGTCACCTTCTGTCTGCATGTTGTCTGTTTGCTCGTTTCTTCTTTCAGTGTTTTTTTTTTTGTGTCAGTATAATTTGGCGAATCACTAACCAAATGTGACCCGATCTGCCGTAAGGAGTCGGAAGTCGGCGTTCTATTTATTTAGATACGGGCCGATTATGTTGACAAACATCAAAAATATCGATTTTTCTTTTTTGGTCTTATATGAAAGAAAAGGTCTTCAAAATTAATCTGGTCTCCAAAAAAGAAAAATCGATATTTTTGTGATGTTTTTCAACATAATCGGCCCGTATGTAAATAAATAGAACACTGACTTCCGACTCATTACGGCAGATCGGGTCACAAATATTAAGAAAGATCAAATATAGCCCCAAGCGGCAACAAGAGGGGTCCAAGCAAAAGCCGGAAAAAACAGTACAAAAGGTTCAGCACTGATCATCAACAGTGTCGGTGTATGCAGGGGTCAGATTAAGGTGTGCATGGGCCCCTAAGCTACATTTTTTGTTAGCACCCGCCTCCCAGGCTTATTTTAATGAATTGATTAAAAATAACAGATATTATTTAAATTTAATTAGTTTAATTGATTAAAATAACAGAAGATTTGTGACTTGCTAGTGCAGCTTATTTAAATTGTGTTTATAAAGAAACTAACCTCTAACAGCGTTCATATAAGAAGTGAGTGGTTTTCTATAATCTCATGTAATTTATAAAAGCTCTGTTATGACATCACATTAATTTATGTATCGTTTAGCGCCGCTAGATTTCAAAACACATTTTCCTTTGCTGTAGCGCCGATTGCAGCCAGATTGCTACCCTCTTCAGCCTATGCTGAGATGCAAACCATTCCTACTTACCCTGAAAATTTCAGCTTTCTGCGACTTACGGTTCAAGCTGCACAATCTGTTTTATAATAATCATTACAAGAGGGTCTTCTAGTCCTTCATGCCTGGACCCCTAATGAGCCAATGCAGTACCTTCTTTACTTTAGTTTCTGTTCAACTGAGCATAGTTAAAGTAGAGCGAGTGTTATGGAGGAGACGCAGAACAGATTTGGAAGAGCGGCTGTGGACATGCAGCTGTTCTGCTCGCTATTAGAGCTCCCCTTTAATAGCATCTGCGACAGCCGGCAACAACTCGTTAAACTACAAAGAAACTACAAGCAGGACGCTCCTCACAGCACAGGGACAAGCCATGCAGGAAAAGCTGGAAAGTCAGGATAGTGCAATGTTATAATTATAGTTTGGGGTTTTTTTAATTATCTTTTGTTTGTGTAAGAGAATCTTTGCACAACTCAGCCAGGATAGTGAAATGTTAGATTTTTAGTTTTTATTTTCTTAAAAATCTATTACATTTTTCTCATATAAAATAACCTTTCCACAGCTCACTCAGAATATTAGAATTTTAGTATTTTTAAAAATAACTTTGTTTTGCTCATATTAAAAAAAAAAAAAAAACATTTACACAACGGTGAAATGTTAGGATTGCATTTTAGAGGTATAACATATTGCCCAATTAGAATTTTAGCATTTCCTTTAAAAATGAAAAATGTTTTGCTTATATAAAAACCCCACCAAGAAAATGGAATGTTTTAATATTATAATTTTAAAAAATTAATTCCGATTTGCTCGTATATAAAACCCTTTGCACGACTTAACGACTTAACGAAAGCTGGAATGGCATGACAGCTATTAAAATTAATTCAGCACAAAAACACCAAACTGTATAACCTCCTGTTTAACGTATGAGAGTTAGACGCAGCAGAGCAGACAGAGTCCCAAACCCACGCTATTAAAACCAGGAGTGAGTGTGTGTGTGTGTGTGTGTGTGTGAGTGTGAGTGTGTACTGTACACACAGCTGTAGATGATTAGTAGTGTCTTCAGTCGCAGTTTGGTTAGACCTCAGGGAGAGCGTCTCTTCCCCGTCACCGCAACAGCTTTCCACTAGAGTGTGAAAAAGATGGAAAAACAGAACGAGAGAGAGAGAAAGAGGGGAGGGGAGGGAGGGAGGAGTATGATTAGAGACAGAGGGAGAGAGATAGAGAGAAAGAGGGAGAGAGAGAGAGAGAGAGAGGAGGGAGAGAAAGAGGAGAGAGAGATGGGGAGAGAGGGAGAGAGAGAAAGAGGGAGAGAGGAGAAAGAGGAGGAATATTCATTAACACTCTTTTTGCTCATTGGTAATCTGTTTTATATCGAGTGTTGTTATGCATCTCCGTAACCCCAAAACATCCCCTTTCTGACCACTCCAACCCGTCCCCCCGTAAACGACAACTGCTCCTCTTTTTTACAGATTAATTATCTGGCAATGTTAATGCCTCGTGAGTGCTGACCGGAGAGGCGGGCTATGCTCATAAACTCCGCTTTCAGCCCTTTCAGTCATCTCCTCCATCTCCCTTTTCACTCCATCCTCCTCACTCGCTGTCTCTGGCCCTCCTGTCTCGTGTGTTGTATTCAGACTAATCTGCATGGAAATGTAACTGCTGCACGCCTGAGTTCTGACCATCATCCATTAATGCTGGGGTTTGATTTGATGATTTTTGGAGATAATTCACTGTTTTACACTAATTCCTTTCATTACACACATTCTCTCCTGGGCTCTGTTTCTTTCCAATTTTTTCACTCTGTTTTCTCTCTCTCCTCCTTTCTCCCATCTATTTCTATCTCTCGCTTCCACTTTTTTCCCTTTTTTTTTCTTATTTCTCTCTTTCTCCCTCGCTCTCACAGTTTCTCACCATTTTTCTCTCTCATTCTCTATTTTCCCTCTTTCAATTGCTCTCTTTCCTCTGCTCTTTCTTTCTCCCCTTTCTTTCTCTATTACTCTCTTTTCTCCACTCTTTCTTTTTCTTGTTCTCTCTTTCTCCGCTTTTTATTCTCACTCTATTTCTCTCTCTCTTTTCCTCTCTCTCTCTCTCTCTCACACACACACACACACACACACACCACATGAACGTCCCCATATGAATTGTGTTGTGGGGTTTCTCAGGGCAGTGTGTAAGCGCAGCGTGTGTGTGTTGTCGGTGCAGATAGTGATCGGGGAGTGCTACAGGATCCGCTACGTGATGCAGGAGGAGTCTGGGCGGGGCTCGTGGGCAGGAGGTGGCATGTGTTCGGCTTGTAACACCAGGTGGGCTTTACGTTCGGGTTGCGTTAGGTCAGTCAACCAAAATCGATCGCCATAGCGGTGGGCCGTTCGCGCCAAGATTTCGATATCTGCAAACCGACATAAACATCATCAACTGTTCCCATGGTTACATCACCGACTACATCTGCACCGGGAACGCGGCGAAAGTGATGGAGGCCAGGTGAGATACACACACTATCTACACAAAATCTAGACACACACACACACGCATGCCACATACACACACACATCACTGACTATACCTGCACCGCACACACACACACTATACACACACTCTATACACACACACACACCACACACATCACCATACTCACTACCACACACACATATCACATATACCAGATACACACATGGCACACACACCGCCCCCAATACATCACTGACTACACGCACAGACATTGAGACACCCCTACACACACCACCCACTACATACGTCACACACACACTACATAGCACCTGCCTCGCCACCCACACACATGCATCACAAACCAAAGATACACACGCCTAAGGGCGCACACTCTCCAACTAGCTCTCACACACACACCAAGCATATACACCATACACACACTCTCTTTCAGAGTCTCTCTTATTTACTCATACACGAAGCATGCACACAGCTTCCCCACACACACATTCACACTTCATTCACACTTGCTCACATACACACACACACACACACAGATGCATCAGCCCAGACACTTAGTCACACACCCCTGCACTCCCCACACACACACACACTCTTATGGGTAATGCTTGGTTTGGCCAAAACGTATATATATGAGACATGACTTACACCGTGGCTCGTACAGAACAGCTCTTTCACCAAATGTTTATTGATTTTGCACTTTTTCACTGTTGTATCTAGACCAAAACTGTAATAAAACGATGACGACGACTCCTACAGTGTGTGTTGTTTGATGTCGTGTGTGTTGGTATATTGTTTTTTACTGTAAAATGTTTTTGTGGCTTGGTAAGTTCTTCTGGTCAGCTTCAATGTTCACCATGCTGTACTGCCAGTACACACACAACACACACACACACACAAATTAACAGCTGGAGTGTAGTACAGTGAGTGTGTGTTTGTTGTTTAATTTGTCGTTTTATTCGTTCCATCTCGTTCACTCTCGTTTTTCGTGTTCGTCTCCTGGTTAGAAACTATCCAGCAGTTTTTATTTGTGCAGCTGCAGAGACTTCCTCATGCACTCCACCCTGTTCTCCTCCACTATCTATCTATCTATCTATCTATCTATCTATCTATCTATCTATCTATCTATCTATCTATCTATCCGTCCATCCGTCTGTCTGTCTGTCTGTCTATCCATCTGTCCGTCCATTTGTCTATCTATCCATCTATCTATCTATCTATCTATCTATCTATCTATCTATCTATCTATCTATCTATCTGTCTGTCTGTCTGTCTATCTATCTATCTATCTGTCCATCTGTCCATCTATCTATGTATCTATCTCTCTCTCTCTCTCTCTCTCTCTCTCTCTCTCTGTCTGTCTCTCAATCCGTCTATTTATCTATCCATTCGTTTATCTCTCTCTCTTTCCCTTTACACACACTTTGCTCCCACTCTCATACACACATACACTTTCTTTTACACACTCTTTTATACTCCTCTCTCTCTCTCCACATACTCACTCCCTTTCTCCTACTCACTCTTTCTCTCACTTACACACACACTATCTCTCCTTCTCTTTTACTCCTTCACACGCTCAGACTTCGCTGAGGCGATGATGCTGAGACTCTTTCTTGCTAATATGTAACCAGCCGTGCATTCCCACTCTTCTGAGAGATGAAGTGCAAGTATGAGAAAGGGGCGAAGTCACGCAGATTTCTGTGAGTGAGTGTGTGAGCATGTACGAGTGTGTGTTCAAGTCTGCGTGAGTGTGTGTGGCCACAGAGGGCCAGTGGAGTAAGCTGTTTTAACTCAGCCCACATTCCCACTAATACACTCTGAACGCCCATTAAAACGAAGGTGTGATTTTGACGGCTGCGAATTTCACCCATACACACACACGCCCTCGCCGTCTCACGCAGCCTTCACGTGTGTTTCATGACAAAAGCGTTTGGCTCCCTTTCACTCGAGCCGCACACACTTGAAGCGCTGTGATTAAACACCTACTAAAGACGAATTTGCAATGTGGGGCCTCGCTGCTAAAAATGAATTCTCTGTGAAAACGTGTAACACTGCCCCACTTCTGGAACACACACTGAAAAGAAACAGTACAGGTCGATGTAGATTTGAAGTTAGTTGACGACGTCATTGAAACATTGGGCCTCGTTGCTGAAAAACTGTTGGATAATTGTTGTTTACATTTTTACAGTTACATATCTACACTTACAACATTTAGCCGACTTCCATTTCCAAATTTCAGGAACACTCTCCCTGGAGCAGTTTAGAGGTTGAGGGTCTTAATTAACCCTGAGGGACCCAATGGAGTTAGTGCTGGAAGTAGGATTCCAACCCATAACCTCTTAGTCTACCATCACCAGCCTTTATTACCTGGTTACAGTGACACCTGGCAGTGAGTGTGATATTTTAGGCAGCAGGTGAACATTTCATCCTTGAAGTTGATGTGTTTGATTTGAGCGACTTTGACTAGCTGATGATGATGATGACGGCTAGACGACTGGGTCAGAGCTTCTCCAGAACTGCAGCAGCTCTTGTGGTAATTATATACATTGTTCTGGGTACGGATGGGTCAAGTGCAGAGCTCACATTTTGTTGTGGTGCAATATGTGCTGTGCTGCAGTGTGCGGGCGCAGTAACGATCCAGTTCAGGTAGCATACTAGTGGTGTAGAATGTAAGAATTTTGTGGAACATTTTAGACTCCTCTCACAGCAGCGTTCTCAATTGGTTGACGCAATTTAGTCACCCTCCAAGAAAGTTCAGCACTGCCACCGCTGAGTCCCCGAGCAAGACTTTTAACCCCGAGTTGCTCCATGGACACTTTGTAATTAGGAAATGGAAGTCGTTCTGTATGAAAATGTCAGTTCGTCATGAGCGTAAATGTGTGTGTAAAAGTTGTGGAACCTTTAATGCCGAATTTGATGCCAAACCATATTATTAAACCCATCTTAAGTCGTGTTTGAGCCCTTAACCATCTCGAACAGCCATAAATCTCTGCTTGTTTATGATTTTTCTCTGGCAGGGCAGCGTTTACTCCGGTTTCAGCATGAAGCTGTTTTTTCTTTCACTCTCTCTTCTTTTCTCCTCCTGTCATTATCCTCGTCTGCTCCGTGGGAGAGAGTGTGATGTCATGATGAGGGTCGACTCCAGCTCTTTCCGTCACTCTTTCCTTTCTGTTTTTCCTTTAGCCATAACGTATACACCCTCCCCTCACTGTGAAAGACCCCCATCATGTTACCCTTTATAAGATCAGACCCTCAGCCTGTCTCACCACAAAAAAGTTTTCTTCAGACACATGCGTAGGCGCCGTTTTGTTTCTTTTCGCATTGTGAGGCAGCGTCTGATGGTTACCAACATCATCTGTATTTGTTTTCGCGATATGTGTGGATCAGATAGAGAATGAATGAGAAGAGTGTAATGAATGGAGTGAGGATTAAAGTTTAGTGATGACAGAAAGCACAAACTTTGGCGTTAGACTTGAGGAATTCCTCTTAAACTTTGCTTTGTGGTATTTTGAATTCGACAAACAGTTTCGTCATTTTGAATTGTTACATGTCAAATGGAGACGGTGATGTAACTTGTGTTTTGACTGGTGCAGTGACGGTTCAGGTTGATAAGTTGTTGTGTTACAAATTGTGTTGTGAACGAATGAACTTGACTAACTAGACAGGTAATTCCTACAGAATTCGTGTTTCTGTTGAAAACTGTAGATGAAATAACCCAAAATTGTTTGGCCGGAGAAATAATCAGCAGTTTGAAAGATTTTTCCAAACACGAAACTATTTAACGAAAATATTATTTTTTTGCGGCATCAGTTTAACATTTTCCCCTTCAAGAAACAAGTAAATAGGAAAAATAAAGTAAAAATAAAGAGGAAATATAGTGCTTGGACCCCCGGTAATAATAAATATAGCTGCAAGCGGCAACGTGTTTGGGGTCCAAGCAAAAGTCTCGACAAGCAGCATGACAGCAGCTGATGCAGTAAGCGTCTAAGAAAGGAGTCAGTGAATCAGATTGCATAAATTTATTTAGCATTTTTAGTGTCCCCTATTCTTCAAATAGTGGCATTGCTCAGAGAGGAAAGACGGTAAACATACAGATTACGAGTTACAGATTTGACAGGTAGAGCACTCGTGGTTTGACACAGAATGACATTATACCTGTAGCCTTCAAGTTTAAAGGAGTTTGGACTAACCAGCCGAATTTTCATCAAATTGCATAAAAGATGCTGAAACCCTATTGCGAGAAAGATTATTAGGAAGTCAAAGAAATAGAACTTTTTAATAGGACATCGAGGCTCCATCCTGACACTTATATGACCTCAGAGAATCAGAGGGTTTCGCTCAGTTAAAAATTCGTTCTGTCGCATATTTTATTAAAATTTCCCATATTGCCACTTGTTCCTCCATAAGGGACCATTTCATTTTGGGGGGTATGTGAGATCAGTGCAGCCTGGCCGTCTAGGGATGTCATCATGGCTCTTTAATGGGAGCTTTAACCATCATCTAAGTGACATTAAATAGCAGATTGATGGCTGACTGGAGGCAGTAAGGATTTGGTGTGTGTGCCTGTGTGGTTTGTCTGCAGGGATTTTGGTGGCTATGTGATTGGGTATTTTCTAGCCTCTCTCTAACCTCCAGCCACTCAGTCCCATGTGTTCTGGTTTGGCTCGGGCCTGACGAAGGCGTCGCCGTAGAACGGAAAAACCGCACGGCGACGAGCAAAACGCTACCCAGTCCCTGCCTCGCCTCACCATGACAACCAGCCAGTCAGTCAGCCAACTGAGCGAGAGAACAAGATTACGGCAGTAAAGAAACTACAGGAACTCAATTGTAGAGATATTTGGAACGTTGTAGCAAGGTTGTAGGGACGTTTCAGTAACGTTTTTTAAAAATATACTATCCAGAGTTGTGGTCAAAGCTAAGGTGCGTGTAGGTTTTAGGTAACCTGGAGAATTTGCGAGAAGGGGTAGAATGATAAACTAGCCATTTGTAAAGATGTTTGCGCAGGACAAGGCAGAGCATTGCAGGAATGTCTCTTATTATTTCCAGAGTTGTGGGGACAGTCGAGGAGCATTCAGGTTCACTGAGTTTCTTTCTTTCTGTTTTTCAAGTTAGACGTCAGGTCAGTGTGTGGAAATCTTTGGCTGAAAAGCCAGAGTGTGTCAAAGAAAAGCAGTGTGTCGGCAGATCGAGTCTTGAGTTTGAGAGCAGGGTTGGAACAATAGCGTAGAACAATGAAATAATACTCTAGAACTCCGTGTAGAGGCATAGTTAGTTCCGTATAATGTAACTACAGATTTATTTTTCAATGTTTTTCTTTGTTTATTTAAGATTATTTCGTTCGATTGTTACATTTTACATATTTCTACCTTATCCTTCATAGTTTACAGGGTAAGGGCCTGTGTCCATCAAATACGTTTTTTGCGAGGAGAGTGCTTATTTTTATTACTATGAGCTGTAGTGTTCAAATCACTAAGTGCCTTCAGCAGAAAAAAGACGTCGGTGGAGATGTCAGAGCACTTCAAGTTGAATTCCGTTCAACTTTAACAACGGCACTGGATTCGTCAATGTCCCTTCTCTCTTGCTAGCCAGTCAAAATCGAAGAAGGGGCGGGATATACACGGTCAAGAACTCACCAACAACATTGGTGGCGTATCTGCAGCAGCTGGAGCTAACTAGTTCATACGCTGCCGCCAATGCAAAGATCCAGTTTCTCTCCATTGTAAAGATCATCTCTTTTATGTCGGTTAAACTACAGATCTCAAAGGAACATGTTACAGTGTTTACATGAAACAAGAATGAACCTGGAAGTGCACAATGGTGCTTTTTGTAACTTAGCAACAACAAGCGCTGAGAGAAGTGGCAAAAGGCAGCGAGAAAGCACTCTGGAAGTTCTGACCGCTCTCATCACAGAAAAGGTTTGGTGGACCTAATTAATTTAAAGGTTTATTGTTATTAATAAATACAATAAGCAGTTTTTGTTAAAATTTGCCCACTCTGACAAATAAGCATTGTGCACCGTGTGAAAGCCAGATAGAATTTGAGAAGTTCAGCTTCTATCATTTAAAAGATGTACAAATTCCTCTCCCCTTCTCTCTCTACTTTCTCTTTCTTCCTCACTCCTCTCCCTCGTCCCCTGCCGCCAGCGTCCTGCGCTCCTAAACAGGAGTTCCTAACACTCCACTCCAAATATTTACCGTATTTACTGCCTCGTTGCCTGACCATGGCCATGCATGGAGGCTGAGGAGCTACTAGACCAAAAACAGCCACAGGGCTTTAAATATATCTCCTCCGGGAAGCTTTCCGTTGTTCCAGTCAGGGCATGCTCACTCTTACAAACAAACACACACACACAGACACACTCAAATCCGTCATTGTTAACCTCCTTAATATTATACCCTATATGAGCAATACCCTAATATTCAACACTCCACTTGCATGCACGGCAAAAAAACGAAGAAAAATCTGACACTAATCACACTTTGCCTGATGTCTATACAACACTATCACTAAGGCACAGTCCCAGTTCCCTCCCTTCAGCCCTACCCCTAGATTTGAAGTGCCCTTGCTTTGGAAGTGCTTTGGGCAGGGGATGTAATCTTTGACTAACGAATGGGACACCACGCGTTATACCATCAGCATTTAAAACACAGAAAATTTGCTGCTTGTTCATTTTTCACGTTTCACACACATACTGTACTGTTGCTCCCAAATCCTAATCTACACAATTATTGCACAAAGCATTTTTCTGAAATGTGCGCTAGAACGATTCAAGTGGATTTGCACATTTTTGAAGATATATTACATTTATTGCCTTCCTCTCTCACACCTGTAGTCGGGTTTCCATCTTCCTGCTTCTACTTTCTGGAAATTGTCGCCTTCCTCTCAATATAAAGTCAGAATCTGAAAACTAAACATGGCACGACACCATTTTTTTAATGTCCGAGACAATACCAAAATTGTAAATTTGGATATCTGCCAATACAATATAAATCTGAGAACCCGCAAAGTGAAAGAGTAGAGCTAAGTTGTAGAGCTATGTGGGGGAAGAGGGATTGGGCCTAAGACTGAGACATCTAAGCACCAGTGTGTGAGTGTGTGTGTCTATTGCGTCTTATCTGAGCGCTCTGATAGCTGAGGGTCACGTAAAGTGTCTGAGCTGAGTTCAGTAAAGTGTCTTCAGTCGCTCTTGGTTATCACTCCTCAAGTGCAGCAACACAGATACACCAGTCATGCTTTAAACGTTCCACCGCTTATCGTCTCGGCTCTCAGACGCGTAGTTTTACTTGTTCTTGCCGCCTGTCTTGTTCTCGGGTGTCACCGGATTATAAAAGTATAGTATAATTATTTTTAGTACAGTAGAGGTAACCTAACAGCACACTCTGAACATACATCTTTTTACTTGCAGTAATGTGAGTCTCCTGTTTTCCCTTTCTACTTGTATCCCAGGCTGCGGTCGAGGCCCTAATTGCTGCCGTTTGATCATTTTCTCAGATACGTCTGAAGTCCTCGAAATTTCTACGTTCCGTGTTTTGCGTTAGATGTGTTCTGCAATTAGTCGAACTCACATTCCTCTCTTGTTGGATATGTGTGTGTTCAGAAAGTGCTTGATGTGAGCTGGCCCAAGGCTCAGGTTGTCTTGTTTGTTTTGTGGTCACTTGTTTATGTTCAGAGTGAAAAGCTACAGCATTCCAGGCATTGTGCAGCTTCATGTAATGAACGATAGTCAGCAGGGAGGGCAGAGGGAGGGAGGAATAAAGGAGAAAATGAGTGCTATTGAGTCTCCCACAATTTTCCATGTCATTGTGCTTCACTGGCAGGGTGTAATAGTTATATCACTGCATCACTGAGACAGTTTTCCACTCGCACAACTCGGCCGCGAGCCTGTGTTTACATCTGAAATTTGGCCTAATTGTGATTACTGAAATGTATGTATGGGAACACAGCCAGAATAACAGCATGCTGGTCTTAGTTGGGGAGCTGGTAACCAGTGTAGGTTTTATGATGGTTCCTGATGGTCATTTGTTAGATTCTGCTGGTTTGGTGTTGGTCAAGCTGGTCAAAATCTCGATCTAGATCAGCTAGCCTTAAATGTTTTTTATGGTACATCTTGAGGTTGAATTGTTAGATTCCGTTGGTTTGGTCATGATCAAGTGGTTTGCCAAGATGGATTTACTTTTAGTAGTCACAAGTAAGATGTTTGTTTAAGGGTTAAGTAAGTCATGTTCATTTATGGTTCATTTATGGTTGTCACAATTAAGAAATTTATGTTCCATCTCAAGATTGCATTCTTACATTCATCTTGATGTTTGATGTTGGTCAAAATTGTCAGGCTCAGATGGTTTGCCATGCTGAATTAGTCCAAAATGAGACCTTCCAAAGAGGGCTTAAGCTAGTCAAGAAGAGGTTTTTCATGGTTATGGTCCGTGGTCCATGGTCATGGATGTTGATCAAGGTGGTCAAGCTCAGATGGTGTACCAAGAAGAATTAACATATTAAAAGTTTCCAACAAAGGCTTAAGCTAGTCACACCCGTACAAAAACAACATGTTTGTGGCAGGTTTGCAGTAAACCTGTGGTTCATCTGTTGAAAACAGTGGAGTTTGCCCGAATATGTTACCACAAGTTTGTCATTGTCAGCCACTAGTGGCAAACTTGCGGCATTGTTGTGGCAACAACGACAAATTGCCACTAGTGGAAAGTGTGATTTGCCAAAACTATTTGCCAGTAATGACAAACTTGTAGTGAACTTTTGGTGGCAAATTTGCCGGGTCTATAAGTTTTCCACAAAGTTTGCTAGAGGTCCACCACGTTTGCCACAAACCTCATTTGCATGTGAAAGTTTGACCTTGCCGCAAATTTTCGGCAACATTGGTAAAGGTTAACGGCAACTGTTTGCCAGAAGCCTAATTCTGCTGTTTTGATGTTGGCCAAGATGGTCAGGTTTAGATGGTTTTCCACAGTGGATTAGCCTGAAAGTGTTTTAAAGCTTCTGAAAAAGGCTTCAACTGGTCATAAATAAGAACAATCTCAGTACTGGATTTTTAGATTCTACTGGTTTGATGTTGGTCAGTCTGGTTAAGTTTAACTGGTTTGCCAAACTGGATTAACCTTATAAGTGGTGTAAAAGTTTCAGTGCTTAAACTAGTCACAAGTAAGATGTTTTAATGGTTTAACTCGTCACAAGTAGACATTTTTATGGCCCATCTTGAGATTGTAATGTTTGACTCTTTGGGCCAGTTTCCCAGTCAAGGATTTAGCCTAATCCCAGACTAGTTTAGAGTTTGAATGATAAATCTCCATTGACACTGCAACCAGCTTTATGTGCTGGTTTCTTGCCCATGGATTAAGCCTAGTCTTGGACTAAATTGTAGTACAAACAGAGCTGGTTTCTTTCTCATGGATTAAGCCTAGTCTTGGACTAAATTCTTGTACAAATGGGGCTGGTTTCTTGTTCATGGCTTAAACCTAGTCTTGGACTAAGTTGTAGTACAAATGGAGCTGGTTTCTTTCTCATGGATTAAGCCTAGTCTTGGACTTAATTGTAGTATAAATGGAGCTACTTTCTCGCTCATGGATCAAGTCTAGTCTTGAATTGTAGTACCAATGGAGATTTGCCATTCAAACTCAGAGCTAGTCCAGAACTAGGCTTAATCCTCAACTGGGAAATTGGCCCTACTTGTACAACTCGTCAAACTCAAAAGTACCATTAAGTAAGAAGTTGTTTAATGGTTAAAGTAGTCACAGGTATATTTATAGGGTCCGCCTTTAAACAGCTTTTGGTCCTGTACCAGCTTGACCATCTTGACCAACATCAATCCAGAAGAACCTCGTAAATGAAAAATCATCAGAAAGCAGAATCAATTTTTTTAGAAGTTGTATCCTGAGAATAACATCACTTACACCTCCTGAGAAGAGTCGATGACAAAGAGAGGACATTCTCAGACTTGTTTGATTTGACCACAAGTAAAGCTCCTCATAGCTGGTATGAATCATTAGCTGGATGTTCTTGTAAAGACTTTGTTTTTGCCATTCTTTATGACTGCCACTTCTGAGAGGCGCCCAAAAGACAAATTCCACGAACGATGTTCTCTGTAGGCCATCGTTGGTTGATTTTTTTTTCTGGATTTGGCATTGGGGCATTTGCCTTCCGTGGGAACGTGTCATGCTTCGTTTACACGTGTGTTTCTCATTCTAAAATTCCTTCTTTTTTTATTGGAGAGGAACACTCAGTATCTGCGGTTAAAACGACACTTGAGTTCTTGGTTAGAAAACAAATCCATTATACTTGAGTGTCAATATTTGCACTAGATCAGAAAATGATGGAGAGTACACGCAAATTAAAAGCAAGGCTTGCATTTAGAAGCTAGAGATAGTTGATGTTTGAGGAAGTGAATTTACACGAGTGACTATT
Source organism: Distichodus sexfasciatus (assembly GCA_032718565.1). NCBI lineage: Eukaryota > Metazoa > Chordata > Actinopteri > Characiformes > Distichodontidae > Distichodus > Distichodus sexfasciatus. The sequence continues at coordinate 42,704 of JAVGVS010000778.1, forward strand.
TGTCATTGTGAACACAACGCAGCACATAGTGCACCACTAACCAATGTGACCTCTGCATTTGACCCATCCGTGAAGTAGCAGTGGGCAGCTTTTTGGCTGCACCCAGGGAACAGTGCTTGGGGATGGTACCTTGCTCATGAGTGCTTCAGACCCTGTTTGCACATAGCCGGCTGTCTGAGAAAACGATGCAACAGAAAATTCTTTAGCGGCAGGTGCGTGCCAGGAACAGGAAGTTGTGTCATTTGTTGTTTTGTTGGCTGACATGGCTTTATGCTTCTTGTTACACCGTCACCTATAGATTTGAATACTCTTTGGAAAACAATCTGGTGTGAACGAGGATATTATTGAAAACAGAGAGGGGGAAATAGCCATTTCTGTAATACGCGCCTATGTGTAAACGTGGTCTCAGTGGTACCTTTATCAGTCTGGAACTTGAACTGGCGACCCTCCGATCATGGGATCCCAAGTCCCTAACCGTTGCGCTACCAACTGCTCCAAAAAGTTGCTACTTTATATATTTAGTAGGCTTATACTTTTAATATGTTTCGATTTTGGGGAATGAGTTAATAAAGCATTAGTTCAGAGATCATAAAGTAAAACACTGGGGTTGCAAAAGATTTGACAAATCTAAAACTCTGAGAACGATGCTGAACCTTGTGGTGGTCTGAAGGGGTGTAACCATATTTCAATATATATAGATACAGTGATCAATCTGCACGTAACATCAATGTAAAATAAAATGAAAACATTGATCAAACATCATATACTGTATACATAGTAACATCACTATTGAGTCAAACGATATTTTTGCTTTTTTGTGATTTAATTTGAATGGAAGTGATTGTGTTTAATCAGCTTATGATATTTTCTCATATCAAATGTAATTGAATCGAAATCGTACCGTAGCAGACGTGATATCCGCAGACGTTAAATCGATGTTCATTGAGTCGTGATGAAACTTATACTTATCCTCTATACCACCATCAGCGCTATCACCATTGGACTCCTGATACGACCCCTAACCCCTTAAGTTTCTCGAGGCAGGCTGTCCCCGTAATTCGGAAATGGAGTTTGTCTAGAATTAGATCGTCTGCTAAACGCCATAATTGTAAGCAATGAATTTTTTTACCTAAGGTTGGGAAAATTATTTTAAACGCTTACTCTGGAGGAAATGATTCAGCGTCTGTGTCAGCAAGTGAATCTTTATGAGAAAAGCAGACAGACAGCCCGGGGGAGGGCAATGAGGGGGTAAAAACACAGACGAATGGATGAAGGTGTGTGTTTTAAGCTTGCTGAGTCAGGATGTGTGGTAATATATGAGCCAATTTTGGTAAGGCCTGATTTTTCATGTCATAACACGACCGACTAATGAACGTGCCAAAGTGCAGAGATTTGGTTTTGTCTGAAAAAGCTTGCGGGTTAGTAGTTAACACATACGCATACACGCCACGACAAAACACTTATCCTTCCGTCTCTAGGCAGTGTTGATTTGGAGATTAGCCGATCTGATTTAGCGGAAAGAGGGTGAATCGGGATGTGATTATCGCACGAAAATCTCATGAACAGGCTCATGTCGGCGCAGAATATTTTGGAAGATTCCAACTATTTTCTTTGTAGACCACAACAATTTTTTGGGGGGCGGGGATTGAGGGCATAACGCTATAATTTGCCTTCTGTGGGCCTTACATGTTTGTTTCTCAATCTAAAAAATCCAGAACGGGGAATTGGGACACGATTATTCCGTGAAAATCTCATCAACACGCTTATGCCAGTGCAAAAAATATTTTGGATGCAAATTTTTCGTCTGAGGACGTCCCGCTTCTATTTTCCATTTCCATGGGAATGTGTGGGGCTTCATTTACATGTTTATTTCTAATTCACTTTTTAAAAACTTTGTTCCGGGATCAAAGGACACGTTTATCCTCAAAAATCTTGTTAACCGCCTAATTCCGACGCAGACCACTTTGTTTTTTCTGACCTGAGGGCATCCTGTTCCCATTTTCCTTTCTGGGAACGTCACGCTTTGTTATTTCATGCTATTTTTTATTTATTAATTTTTGTTCAGGATCGGGGGAATTGGGGCAGAATTTATCCTGCTAAAATCTCGTCAACAGGCTCACGCCTGCACAAAAATATTTTGCCGTTCTTGACAAAAAAGGACAAAGGAGCCCTTATTTTTAGGCTGAAGGTTAACGTCTCCGCTATAGGTTCCACCCTTCTTGACATCACCTGAGAACAAGAGGAAACTGCAAACTCTCAAACTCTCAAACATCCTCAGGGAGGGATCCTTCCTTCCACCGTTGGGGAAGACGAGAGTTGACCTTGTCCACACTTTCGGCCAGCCGATTTCCGCCCCCGTCTTAATTTAATTTGGCCTTCGGTTTATTTGGTCTAACGCTTCGGCCTTTGCTCCACGTTTTCGCTCTTTGTCCTTTTCCCTTCCTCTCTAACACCTCCGGCGTCGTGCGTAAGGGAAGTCGTCCGTCTTAAGGTTTCTTAATGATTTGATCAGTCGGGTCGTGATGCTAAAAGCAGGAAATGAATATTTTCACTTCGCCCCGCCCCGCCCTGCCCTGCCTGAGGGGGTTTTGGGTGCGGTGGAGACATTACGTCCTCGCTGCGTCATCGAGATGCCGACCCTCGTGTAACACCCGACCCCTGACCCTGCGTCCACCGTGTCGCTGTTGCCTGACTTGATTCTGTCTCAGTGAAGCATCCTGTTTTGTAGAAAGCTGATTCATCATTGGAGTTTATACTAGTTATATGTATTAGCACTTACAGTAACATTCAGAAAATCACATCAATGGGCTGTATTTAACTTTAAAAAATAGATATCGAATGCAATGTGTAGCTACAACACCTTAGAAAATCCAAAAAATTGTCCGGAGCAAACCATTGAGATGCTGAACCTCAGGATCAAGTGGTGTTGGTGATGTTCTGCCTGTGTTCTTGCACAAGGGGAGCATTTTCACCATTATTTGTGACTTGTAATTGCAAAAATAAAGATAATTATTGAATTTGGTCATAAATTCTTCACTGTTTAAGTCGTTATATATCACCAATATGAAAATCCTTGCTAATTGTAGCTACATGCGTATGGTAATAATAATATAACAATCAGATTTAATTTTGTAATGCAACAGCAAAAGTGTCGAAAATCGTCAAGATTTTTGAACCTTTTTTGACTCACACTGTAGACACTAGTATTTATGGGAGTTAATGTAAGTATGGTAGAAAGATAACAACACAAGCTTGTGTGTGTGGTGTGTGTGTGTGTGTGTGTGTGTGTGTGTCCTGATTTGTTTTGCAGACACAAATTTGAAACAGCAACACATTCTTTAAGAAAGATCAATGTAGACACTCGTTGGACATTTAATCAATAACATTCTATTCTCTCTCCTCAGTTCTACCTGCAGTCGCGGTTCACGTGGCGCGGCGCTCGTCTGCTTAGGCCACTGCTGCAGTTCACGTTGCTGATGATGGCCTTCTACACCGGTCTGTCCCGCGTCTCCGACCACAAGCACCATCCCACCGACGTGCTGGCTGGCTTCGCACAGGGAGCGCTGGTGGCATACTGCATAGTGAGTTTCACTCTTTCATCTCGTCCTCCTTCATCCATCCCTCATTCCTGTAACTCCCTCCTCTTTCCTTTAACTTTCTCCTCCTGTCGCTGTCTCCTGGAAAAAAACAAACCAAAGGTGAGAGAGTGCAAAAGAGACCGAAAAGAGGTGGAAAAAGCGATTTTTACACTTCATGCTTCTGACAAGCATCACCTCAGCCAGCAGCAGCTTTGCTAATCTCGACCATGCCAGGGAAAACTGATTTTGGGCAAAGAAAGAGAATAAAGAAGTTAAAAAGAAACTATGGAGACTTGGGCATTCTCTCCTTCAAAGAGAAATGACGTGCATTATTTCAATTTTTATTTGGATACATGAGTTTTATCGGCTCCACAGGAGGGAAACATGGAGGTCCTGAGCCTGTGGAAAAGACAGCAAGGCACCGAAAACATGAAAGACCTGTAAGCTCACCTCTCCATCAACTTCTAAAAACCGCACTCGCCTCGCCTGAAAAACTGCCCGGCCTTGCGTTCCCTCTCAACAGGAGCTCAAAGGCGAACGTGGAAATTGTTAGTCGTGCTAAAATGTAAAAGCGGTTTTACAGAGGCTCTCTTGGCGGCCTCCAGATCCTGGCACGATGTCGATGTTGGCTCAGTCGCCCACTCAGCCAGGTTGATTGCTTGCTGGAGACTGGCACATTAAGAGGTGGTACAGTTTTTTGAAGACCTACATTACTCAGAGAACCGTGGCACTTTGAAGTTTTTGATGTTTCTCATCACTCTGATTGGAGGCGAAAAGGTCCAACTTTTGAATGTTGACAGAATCTGTGTATCATTCATTTTTCATACTGAAAGGGACCTTTGCATTTGACCCATCTGCGAAGAGCAGTGGGCAGCTTTTGGCATTGCCTGGGGAGCAGTGCTTGGGGACGGTACCTTGCTCGTGAGTACCTCAGAGGTACCTGTACCGGTTCTGGCGGCCCTCCGATCATGGGGTCAACTCCCTAAACGTTACTGAGAATGGGAAATGTCTTGTGGTGCCATGTCACATTCTTGATATTTTAATGTTAGGACATGGCTCACAATCTTTTTGTTTGTCAGAAGGACCTTTTGCTTTTAACAGTTTTATCCATGGATTCTTGCACAACCTGTGACTCACTGTCATGTGAGAACTGGGGACGTCACCAAAAAAAAGCGTGGACAACAAAAAAGTTGAGAGCGAACAGAAACGAGACGCTTCCCTGTGCAGTCCATGGCGCCCCGCACTTCTTTTTACGAAGCCTCATTGCAAGCCAGCCCACTCCCCGTTCTCCCCCTTTTCGGCTCTGCTCACACGCTCACATCTGCAAACACTTTGGAAGAGCAATTACAATGTCTCTAATAAGCCAAGTGCAGAGGCAACCTATGGGGAGAGCTCACAGTGCACGTGGCTACAGATGGCATAACAACACAGCCAGGGCCACGTGCTGTGCTATGTCACAGAACACACAGAATTCTTGTCGAGATAAGCTGCACTTACACCGATGAGCTGTGACATTATCACCATTGACAGGTGAAGTGAAGAACATTGATTAGCTGGCAGTGAGACAAATACATTAGGGAGCAAGTGTACATTTTGTCCTTGAAGTTGATGTGTTGGAAGCATTAACCAATCGGGCAAGGCTAGATGACTAGGTAAGAGCATCTCTAAAACTGCAGCAGATCTTGCCACTCTGCAGTAGTCAGGAACCACCAAAATGTGGTCCAAACAAGGAAACCTGGTGAACCAGTGACGGGCAAACTAGACTCACTGATGCAGTGAAGTGAACTGAACACTCATTGCCATTTGTTGCATCTGGGCTGCAGACGCAGATCACTTTCCACTTCCCATATAGACGCTCATAGCTCAAGTCCTCCGTCCTTACATAGCAGCCGAGGCTGATGCAGCCCAGATTTCCGTCTCCACATGACTCTGCAGAACACACCAGCCTCGGGGGCTGATTCTCAGCAGAGGCCGAGCGTGAGCGTGTGTGTTAAACTGCAGGTCTGGAGTTTTCTTTCATCGCGGGCGGCACTGTCGGAGTGACGCCGTCTTGCAAAGACGTCCAGGCTGATTCCTGTTAACTAGGATCAGAGTGCCGGAATGTCAGCAGTTCCACCTCGCTGCTACAACTCAGGCTACAGCAGCTCACTTCAAAGCTTGCTGAATGGGAGAGCCAAAGTTCTCCAGTCAAGCGACAAGCTCAATGCTGACCAACTTCTGTATGTGTGCCAGGACAAATAAGAGCTCCTTTGCCAGTACAGAAGGCCTAGAAAAGGGGGTTCCAGTCATTGTGGACTTTTAAACGTTGGGCTTACCTTCCTAGCTTTCACTTTGCTTCTACAACAAAGTTTGGGGCAGTTGGTAGCATAACGGTTAGGGTGTTTTCACCCCGTGATTGTAAGGTCGCTGGTTCGAATCTTGAAACAGTATAGGTCTCACTGAGGTACTCATGAGCAAGGTACCATCACCAACGAGTGCTTACTTTGTCTTACAAAGTCTTACTTTGACATCAATTCAGTTGATTATGTCAAGGTTTAGGTTTAGGGTCATGTGTTTGTTGTGTTTTCTGTTAGCAGTTGCAGTGACCTATAAAATAATCCACCAAATCCGTTAGGACACAGTGAACATTCTAGCATTCAGCAATCATACAGCTTCTTGTCCATATTTTGATCATTCTGTTAGGCCCACATCCCCCATGAAATGGGGTGTCACTTTCAGCCAAGTCATCAAAGCTGGGCTGCTTCTTGATGGACTAATGGGCAAAGGCAACAGTGCTATTCTGCTCCAGCTAGACCCCAGTTCAGAGGTGTTTCCGGCAGAAAGTTGAGGGTAGATGATGCAGGGAAACAGCTGGAGGCAAACAGCTCTTTCCTCTTACTCTCTCTCTCCCCCTCTCTTTCTCTCTCTCTCTCTTCTCCCGTGCCCCCTCTCCTTCCTGTGCATTTCCTGACCTCCACACCATGTCAGCATTCCACCAGAGCACTCGGGGTCATGGTCGCCACTCCTAAACTCCTGTTGCTCCATCGATAAAGACCAAGAAACTCAAATGCTTCTCCTCTAGTCTGCATTGAGGAGATAGACGCCCCACCGTCCTATCACTGTCTCTCATGTGTCGGCGCGTTTGGCCCGGCTTCCCTTCTCTTTTTTCTTTTTTCCATCCACGCCTACAGCTCTCTGCATTTAGCCAAAAATAGCTGCATTTAAAGGCGAGGAAATTTTAACGGTGTTATTAAAGGCCGCCCATGTTATGCGGGAATGAAACGGGCACCCCAAAAGCCAACACTGGCACTATAGTCATTATGCAGATTCGCCTCGGTGCTTTTGTGTTTTAAAACAACACGTTATGGCATGCATGTATACACACACTCCGTTCACCCGCAATTTAGCACTTTTAATAACAGACACACGCCCAGTCCTCTGGAAGACCACACGCAAATACAGTACGCTCACACACACAATCTAGTAACCAGACCTGCCTACCGTTAATATTTTAACAGCGTGCTTGAAATGTACACTCTCCGAATCTGTGTTTTTCTACAAAAGCTTTTATTGAGAAGCCGAAATGTCTCTTAAATGACTGCAGCACTTTCTGCAAGTTCACAGTTCGAGTGCCAACATCGCTTGACATTGTGGCATAACGCTTGAATGGTTGGGAATACGGTGGTGTCATTTCCTGTCTGACTGTGTGCGTGTGACTCAGTGGCTGTAAAAATCTTGGCTCCTGAAAGGCTCCGTCTTGCTGCTGTGTGGTTGGGTTTCATAGCACAAGTTATTTTTTGCTTTACTGCAGATTACTCTAAAGACCGTGATGCAGGTGTGTGTACACACACTTTTTGGGTTGTTGAAGTTCCCGTCATACCATCCAGATAAAGATAAGATGAAGAATGTTTGTTGCTGTTCTTTTGACCAAACATGCTATGGACTGCATGTATGTATGCTATAGACTCAAGTTAGGGTCTTTCCACTGAGAGCGGTCAAAGCCTCGCTTCTAGAGTGCTTTCTCAACGCTTTTTGTTGCTAAGTTACGAAAAGCACCATCTGGCACTTCCCTGTTCGTTCCGAATTCAGCACATTTCTTTGAGATCATGTCTTCAAGACGTAGAGATTGGGTGCATGAAATAAACAGTGCAAGTAAACAGCTGGGAGAGTTCACCACCGATTTATATATCCCGCTCCTTTCTTGATTTTGATTGGTTAGCAAGAGAAACAAAACATCGATGAGTGCAGTGCTGTTGTAAAAGTTCAAGGATTTCAACTTGAAGTGCTCTGAGCACTGCGGCAAAAAACGTCTCCGCCGGCGTTCAGCGTTACCTCTGAACGCTGAAGCTCATAGAATTTGGCACTGCCAGCAGAACAAAACACATTTGGACAAAATATCCCAAAAATATCAGGGTAAAAATATATATAAGTTCCAAAAATTAAGATCTTGACATACAACTTTTTTTGCCGCATTTTAACTTTACCTTTAATGAACACACACATGGAAAAACACGCATGTATTTGCACGCACACACTGGTTGCTGTTGCTGACGAAGACTTTCCAGCACAATGGACTTCAAGCTCAGAGAGGATGCACACTTTTGCATGCAGGGTCAACCCAAAGGAAACTCCCCCCAACCATGGTGAAACTTCATTAGCTGCTTGGGGTCAAAGGGTGGAGGTCGCAGTGTCATACAGGCTATTGTGTGGAAAAAAAAGTTGGGGTCATCTGCCTCAGAGCTGTTGTAAACTTAAAGGAGCGTCTTTGGGAAGAGAGGCTCTTTAAAAGATCGTTACTCTCCAGCGCTCTTTGGAGCAGCAATGACATACACACCCTCCTTTACAATTTTCGGGCCAACACGAATGTGAGGTCAGTTATATTCTGGTTTCCTTATGTCATAGATGCTTGTAAGTAAAGGTCACATTAGAAATGTCATGATCTAATCAGGAACTCAGACTCAAATGACGGACTGGTCACTAAAGACTCTTTATGCATAACTGAGCTGTAAAGGCGCTCTTTGTGTGATTGAGTGTGTGTCATGCATGCATTTACATTCAAAATTTACAGCATTTAGCAGACTCTTATCGAAGACGATGTTCATCAGTGATTTTTAGTCCATATCTGTTCTTCAAACCTGTGAAGTTGGACTTAAATCAACTCTGTAAAAAATAAATCTCTACAAGTGTAATTGACTTGAATTCAGCATTTTAATCTTGTTATGCCATTTTTTGGATTTATTTTCTTGGTAAGACTGAATATTGTTTCGATTATTTGACTTGTTTCAAGAAAATTTATCTTGTTTTAAGAAGTCTTAGCAAGTGCAATTTTCTTGCTGCACTGGCAGATAATTTTGCTTGAAAGAAGTATTTTTTTCCTAAAAAATAGTAAATTTTTTCTTATTTTTAAAAAGGCATTTTTTTGCAGTGAACAACTGCTGCACAAGTGAGTTACTGCTTAACAAATAATGTTAAGACAATTAATGACAATTAATGCTCAGACAAAAACAATGTGCATGCAGCAGAGGTTTTACGTAACAACGTATGAATGGTAGAATTTTCAAAGCCTGATTTTAAAGGATCAATACCATTTACGGAATTCAGCAGATGCCAATATCAAGAACATCTTCCATTTCCATATTAACTTGGGGCTAAGAGCCTTGCTCAAGGGTCCAGTGGTGGTAGTGCTAGAGGTTCGATAAAATAAGATTCGAACCCATAACCTTTTGGTTCATTGGCAAGTATCCCATCCTTAGCCACCAGCAGCTAATAGTTAGTTAATTTTTGGAAAACTTTCTAGTTTAACCCACTGCATATTCAACATAAAAATCTGTACTTTCCATTGCTTACTTTTTCAAAACAGACTTGTTACTTCAGGGTGTTGACAATCCACGTCTCTTATCATTATAAAGGAGGACAAAGTCAATTTTTTCCCGCAACTTTATTGCAACAAAAAAAATGCAACTTTCATCACATTTTTTTAAAAAGCTGCCACAAAATCAGGCGTTTTCGGCCGTAACAATCTCAAAAAAAGGCCCAAGAAATTCTGGAGGGCCTGGACGCCCAGCGTTATTCACTTCACCTGTCAGTGCTCAGTGTTATGGCTGATCGGGGTAGCGTGGTATACTTTTGCCACCTCTGGCATAAAGAGACAGTCTAAAACCTCAGTTAAGAGCCGGATTTTCCTGTAAACATTGACGCCAGGACAGTCTCCGTCCCTCCATTCATCCCTCCCTTCCTCCCCTCCCTGAGTAAACCTGTTCCATTTCCCTTCCTTGTGTACAAGGAAAGTGGGGTGGGCTCGTTTATAAGTCATACGAGAGCCTGTGCCCCCTATCAGTCACCCACCCAAAGAGGAAATCCTTTTTTTAAACCATGACTGCGTTTTTCCCTTCCACTTGGCATCTCCCTACCCAGCCATGGCGTGGCATTTCAAGATGGAACGTGAGGAAGCGGCATGTCAGGAAATTTTAGCAACCTGCCACTGCTGATCCCTACCCACCTTTCCCCTCTTATGTTTTTATATGTGTTTGTGTGTGTTGGCATGTCTACTGGAATTTGTTATTCCACACTGTGAACGTCCAGCTCAGCTGTGGTCCGTGCTTTACCAACGCTAATGTGGTACAGAAAGCCAAAAAACTGTTTTGTTTCTTGGTCAGTTCTTCTAGGACTGCTAAACGTTGACATGCTGCAGTGTAGCTCGTTTTCTTGCCGTGCCTTTTTGATCCAGTCCAGGTGGACGTTTAGATCACCGGTAAGGCCTTCCAGACTCCCTGAGAATCTCTCTGCTGGGAGTTGAGACGGCCGGCCGCCTCGAGCTGGCTTCCTGTCCACTCCACCCCATTTTTTCCTGTTATGCAGTTGATGTCATGAGGACGTAAAGTTGCCACGGCTGCCGAGCGATATCTTTTCCTCCCTGCCGTCCATCCCTCCCACTCTCGGCTGATTCTCCCACCCCGTCTGCACTGACATCACATTTGTGGGAAAAAAGAGGTTTGCCCGAGGAAGTTGGCACTTTGTCTTTGTCGGTGACTCAGTGCTTTCCAAATGGGCATTGGTCAAGCGTTTGGATGTTCTTTATCAGTCGGTGAGCTCAAGTAGGAGTCGAGTTATGACCACTGAGGTCAGAGGGTGAATGACGGCATCAGTAATGTCTGCTGACCCCCATTACTCATGGATTTTGGAGCACAGTTTACCCAATGTGTTGAAAGTCTTAATAAGGGGAGTTTTTTAACTATGACGCCAAATACTTTGGCTCTCGGGTTTGCATGGACACAGTGTGTTGTGGCATTTGTTGCAAGTTTTGTTTTCTTCCAATTTTCTTGGTTTTCTTTTAGGGATGGGCGACATAGCATACGCTCAACTGCCACAATGTGCCCATCTTTTAGGGATGGGCGACTGCCCCTTAAGCACTGCCCCCTTGGACTGCCTGTAGTTTTTTACTGCGGTCTACTGCCCATGTTAGCTGCCCACTGCTCCTTTACAGATGGGTCAAATGCAGAGGTCTACATGGCAGTACACCCGAGGTACCAACTACAGTTCACGGAAGTCGGTAGCGTAATGGTTAGGGAGTTGACCCCATTATCAAAAGGTTGCTGGTTCTAGTTCCAGACTGGTAAAGGTACTCATGAGCAAGGTACCGTTCCCAAGCACTGCTCGCTGGGCGCTGCTCATGTCAGCTGCCCACTGCTTCCTCGTGGACGGGTTAAATGCTGTGCTCATATTTCATTGTGGTGGTGTGCTGTGTTCACAATGATTAATCACTCACTTTTCATTTCCACTATAATTCATAATATATGGAATATTTCTCTAAAATCTTTGTATTTCTTGTCCCCTCTCTAGGCTTTCTATGTGTCTGACCTGTTCAAGCCCAAAGTCCGGGTTCCGGTTTCTTCATCTTCGCCAATCAAGAAGGAGCTCCTCACACCTGGGGACATCATCGATAGGAATAACCACCACAACATTGTGTGAGGGACGGAGTGGGAGGATCCGTTTTGTAAACCCAACCCCCACCTTCATCCACCCACACCTTATCCACCAGTCCCCCATTCCTACCACCCTCCCACCCCAAACGTCCCTCTGAAGAACCTGAACAGCCACCTGTGACTGAGACGTAGCAGCCGTAGAGCCGTTACTCTCTATGTTATCTCATCTGACAGTAGAATGTAGGGGCAGCCGACAGAGACCTTTTTCCTAATGAGACTATTTTTGTAATTTTTTTTTTTTTTACTACGACCAGCCTCACTATTTTTTATTTGAGCCCAAATTTGCACACAAACGCTGAGTTACAACAACAGCTCACACAGTTGTGTGGAATTAAACAGAACTGCAACACTCTTGAACAGAGTCGTTATATGAACTTGGGCAAAATGCCACACTAAAAGTAGGGCTAAAAAAGTGATGGATGGAGGGAGGGAGGGATGAATGCGTAAACGGAAAATGAAAAGGAAGAATAGTTGCGAGACTGGTCATGTAGACCGGTGTCCGTCTGTCTGTCTGTCTGTCTGTCTCTCTCTCTCTCTCTCTTGTCTAACCAGTATAGGACAAAACAAATTCCTTAGTAATGGGAATGATATTTTTACCTGCAATCTTACTAGCACAGATATATAAACAAATATATAAAGAATAACTTATAGCACTATATCCAAGTTCGTCGCAACAAAAATTGCCAAACGAGGGGTGGAGGAGCTCCGAAAGACGCTCCATGATGATGATGACGATGATGAGGTCTAGGCCGACGGTAGACCGGTTAACGTCTGGTGAAATTTTTTTTAGCGAACCACCCGTGCCTCGTTATGACTTGATCGCTTGACGCCCCGTCAGGGATGTTCTTTAGCTACCCAAAACGTGGCCTTGCTCCAAGGGATGTCACATTTTTAGTTTGAGGGAGATTTGGAAAATGGTGAATTTTTTTTACGGCGACCCGTTTGCAGCAGTGTTGAGCGGGCATGGCTGAGCCGTGCTTTGGCGCTTTTGTCGTTTGTTTTGTGGGGGGCTTTTTTTTTTGGTGTCTGTGTTGGGGAGGTGGGGACGGGAGGTCGGGGCTGTTTTGGTCACCGGAGTTGTCGGGGCTGAGTCTCGTTGACTGCACTGGTTTGGCACATTATTTTTTTTTATTCGTTTGGAACGGGCGAACGAGGCCGGCTGGCATGGACTCCTTCTCCCTTCCAACCATTCAACAGCGTTGGCGTCGTCGCCGCGTGTGCCGATGGTGGCGTTAATTGCTTATTGGCGAGTCCGTTTCGTCCCTACTCAAAACCCCCCCTCACCCCACCCTTTCCCGTCCCGCCCCTCGTCCCGACACATTTGATTGGGAAAGCGGCGTGGGGTCACTTAATGCCACGTTTTGTTTTTGTTTTTCGTGTGTTTACTAGCACAGATATTTTAACAATATAAACAATATATATTCTTATATTAACAATATATATTCTTTATATTGTGTGTATTTACGACTACACGTGCCGTATAAATGTGTGTGTGTTTGTGTGTGTATGTTTGCGTGAATATGTGCTTGCACACATGCACGTGTCACTGATTTCTGCACTCGGTCTCCGACTGCAGTGGGACTGTTACCATGTGAAGAAAGAATTGAAAGAAAACTGTGGATTTTATTTTTTCTCTCTAAACGCCTCTTTGGCCTTTTTCTCCTTCTTACAATTAATGTCTACTGTCCTCACTAACAGCTGTACAGTGCTGCCAGATTGTTTTTGTCTTTTTTATTTACAGTACACACACACCACACACAGCTCAGCACCACACCACACCGCCTACCACATGTTGCACATCCCTCACATTGTATAGTCCGTCCTATCATTTCAGCGATCCGTTTTATTATTATTTTTCATTTTAAATGTATAAAAAAATGTATAGATCACTAAAATTTAACTATGTAAAATATTATTTCTGAGCATTTTTAGATATATCCACTATGAATAAAAATAAAAACGTGTCATGACCTGTGTTATTTACAAACTGCTGCTTCGACAAGCATTGATTGACAGATTGTTTTTGTATTTAGGTAACTAAAATATTGTAGATTTGTGATAGTAAATTTTTAATAAGCATTGAGAAACAAACTACACCTACAAGTGTATCAAAATTCACTATTAGTATTTTTGTATTGTCTCATTTTGTACAAAAGAAATAATAGCAAATGTTTTTTTCTGCTAAATGTACTTAGCTCTAATACATGTGCTTTTAAATAAAAAAGCTCATTACGAACCACATGTGAGATTGTCTTTCCTTGATTTATCTTGTGCAAATGTGTCAAATTTAATGTAAAAAAATTATTTACCTCCTTCCTGAGGTGCTCTAGTTTGGTTAATTAAAAACTCTTACATATTTTCAAGCTTCACGATTTAAGATTCTTTATTTGTTTCATACATAGTTATACGAGTACAAGTATGTAGTGAAATGTACCATAACCATCCTAATCCTATGCAAATAAAATGTAACATAGAAATTAGAAGTTGAGTTGTGGACTTAAAAATCTTACGATAAACTAAAAAGATAAAGAGTAAGAATAAAATATATACATAAAATATAGAAAATGTTCTTATAAGGTTTATAATTTATAAACAGTGATATTTCTTCTCTGCAAACCTGTTAAGCCTAAAACAAAAGATTAAGTCACATGATCACTCATTAATTTACGCAGGATGTTTTTTCGGCAAACGCTAAGAATTTTTTCTCATTTCCAAGCACATTTAGTATAAAAAAAAAAAAGACTTTAGCAAACACAACACACTGTTGCCAAGAGATTAAGGCCATGTCCACACGTACACGGGTATTTCTGAAAACGGAGGTTTTTCTATGCGTTTTGGCCTCTCGTCCACACGTAAACTGTGTTTTTCGGTCAGTGAAAACAGAGGTTTTTGAAAACTCCGGTCAAAGTGGCGATTTTTGAAAACTCATTTTCTGCGTTTAGATGTGGACAAGAAAAATGAAGATTTTGAAAAATGGACTGTTTCGCGTCACAATGTGCGCCACTCCTATGGCGTCACAGCATGCGCCGTGTCTACATTAGGTTTTCATCTGCAATGCAAAGCATGCTTTTGACAGCGTTTTTGCGTTTGCGCGTGGATGGGGATATTTTTGAAAACGTGCTCGTGTGAATTAAAAAAAAAAAACGAAAACGGAAAATCTCTGTTTTCAGAAGTATCCGTGTACGTGTAGACATGGCCTTATTGAAGAAGAAGAACTCCTAAACATATATCGCCTGTGTGGTTATATTAATATCAAGGTTAAATTTATGGCATTTAGCAGATGCTCTTATACAGAGAAACTTTCATTTCCTAATTTCGGGGACAGTCCTTCATGCCATTGTAAAGAGGTTATCAGTGTTGTTCACGTCATCATGTTAGGGTAGATTGCTGTATATATGAAAGATGTTACCAGTTATAAAATTCATACTTCTTATAACTCCACAGTCCTGCATCAACAAATGCACTGGCGTCATTAACAGACTGCAACACAACTTTAATCCTCACTACACAAGTTAAAATCAAAACGTTAGTGTGATGGTTTAAGTCACGAGGGTGTTGATGTTCACTCCTCTGTAATAAAGTATGAAAAAGAGCGGATGACTTCACCACTTGGCAGCGTCCTGCAGTGCAGTAAGAGCGTGACTGCCAACGTTACGGTTCCTAACAGCAGCAAAAACCAAGAAAAATCCAGTATGTCATAATCCCTGCAGTAAAGTTGCCTTCAGAAGCATAAAGAGGCCAGAGTTTGACGCTTGGAATGTCAAGTTCTGCTGTCTAGTAGTGTAAATCACAAGTTTCATCACAACCCGGGGATCGAACCCAGGAACTTCTCGACGTGAGGCACCACCACTGCGCCACAGTGTCGCCCCTCAGCCAGACATGTACATGAAAAACTTTGCTTTTAATAAAAATAGTTTGTGTTCAGTATAAAGTGATGATACAATATGTATAATATCTGATCAGCGTTATCATTTTGGATCGATGCTTTGGCATTGTTGATTATTGAAGTGATGCATCAGTGTAGATTGATGTTTCGTTACACCCCAACTACGACCCTCACTGACCTGAAGCAAACTGAAGCCAAACAAACATTTTAATTGCCAAAAAAACAATAGTATAATTATACACAATACTGAAAAAAAATGTATTTTACTTTTGCGATGCAACATAATTACAAACCAAAGAACAAGGAGAAAAACTATAACCAAAATCGATAAGCAAAAATAAAGCAAAAATAAATAGAACATATACAAATCTTAAAAATATTAATATTTATAACAGCAGTTGTTAGTGTTTCCACATTTTTTTTTTACATCACATTGGGCAATCGTTTGCATTTTTCCTTATATGGTAAAATTACAGGGTTCCAGATAAAACAACATTATTATTTAGCTACTCTAGGGGAATATTTTACACGCAGCACGTAGTAAAGCCGCCTTAAAACTCATGCCAAGCCGAGTCGGGGAATCAGAGCGGAGCTGAAGATTTTGGCGAGAAAGAAAAGCACTGATGCATCATAGTAGTGGCATGTGGAGGAGGAAAAGGAGGAGAGTCAGTTCTGCGGTCATGTTTGGCTGTGGAGAGAGAGAGCAAGAGAGAGAGAGGGTTGCCAAGGCCAAATTACAGCAGTGAGGCCAAGGTGCTAGTGAGGCTGTTTGTTATGGAGACAGTGGAGAGGCTTAGAGAAGGGTGTTACAGATGTTTCAACTCTTGCTTTTTACATTTGCTGGAGGCAGCATTTCCGAACTTTGATGT
The DNA here is from genome assembly GCA_032718565.1 of Distichodus sexfasciatus. Classification (NCBI taxonomy): domain Eukaryota; kingdom Metazoa; phylum Chordata; class Actinopteri; order Characiformes; family Distichodontidae; genus Distichodus; species Distichodus sexfasciatus. The sequence goes on from JAVGVS010000778.1 coordinate 58,998, forward strand.
AGATTATATAGTTTCATCACCTGTACCCGTCTGTTACTTGAACCAGCGACAACCACGGTCGACTCCCTAACGGTTACACTACCAACGCTACCACCCAACTGGGCGCGATGGTGGTCTAGTGGTTAGGATACTCGCCTCCGGACCAAGCGGACAGACTAATCTCATATTTTAGCTAATAACTAACCACAACAACCAGCGTTCTACTCACAATACAGCCGTTTGTTGAGATTTTCTGCATTTATTCCATCACTTTATTGTGACACGGCTCTGAGTGGCGTGAGGGGGATTGTGGGAAATGCAGTTCTCTATCAGAAAGGTCAAAAGCAGCTCATTTTATAGGCTAAAATGAGTCAAAATTGGTACGAAATGACCCAAAACTTCAGTATTTGTTCATTTTCATTAAAAAAAAAAATTCTTTGAGTTCTCAAGAAATTTCATTCTATATTTTAATGGATACCAAATGGATAAAGCAATAATCTTATTTTCCTTCATAGTACTAAGCCATAGAATGCATAATAAAAACTCTGCAAGCCAATAAAACAGTCACTGTTCTTACTATTTCTAGTAGTTATGTCTAGTTTCTGTACTTTTATACTGCATAAAGCTAAAAAATATTAAAACATTCTACAGGCGCAGGTCAAATTTCATCAGAAATGCGCTGATTTCAAAGCAGTGTCGGCATTTACACATCAAACTATGACAAATCTGAGTAGTGCGGGACATCCTGAACACAACAACATTAGGAACATTCAGGAATAAAAGCCATTTGGTTGTACATTTTCAGACTTCAGTCTTTTTTTTTTAGCAGATTAGTTGATAAATAGATGAAATAATCGATAGAATACTCCATTACACAAAGAATCGATAGCTGCAGCTCTAATCAAGATTCAAGATTCTTTATTCGTCACATGCAAATTATACAGGTACAACATGCAGTGAAATGTATCCTGATCCGCTCCTTACTGTGCAATTTAGGCAAATTTAAAAAAAAGTTAGAATAAAAAAATTACAATATAAACTTGAAAGGGAGCTAAGGGAATAAAGATAAAATAAATAACTTTCTTATATACAATATACAATAGGGCAACCTATGTGCAGAAGACGTATAATTAAATTAAATTAGAGACCCAAGTGCCGGGTACAGGTGTATCTACATATATATGTGAATAAAAAAGGATATGTACTGAAGTTTTATACCTGAGTATACATATTTAACTCTGAGAGAGATAACAGGTGAAAAGACTGTTTAAAGCAGTGCCGAGTGCAACTGCACAGCAGTGAACAATGTAGCATGTAACAAACAGAGTAGGAGCATGTAATATTTGGACAGTGAAATATGACAGATAGTATAAATGATCATAATATGATTGAGAGACAGTATGGAATGGCAAATAAGGCTTTAGAGAAAAGGCATGTCCTGGTCCACCGCAGTCACATAATTAATCAGAGTAATACATAATAATTTACAAAAATGACTTCTGTATTGCTGATCATGTATTTCTCCTGATTTGGACACATTTTTACCTACAGTATTAAGTTTGAGAGTTTCAGAAGCCAGTTTACTACTGTATTCAATTCGATTCAATTTGTACAGCGCTCTTTACAACAAACATCATCACAAAGTGCTTTGGAGATAATCATATAAACTTAATAAAATGTACTGAAAAGCAGCCAGGCCAAATTTAGCTTGACAACCCAAAATCACAAGAGCTTCATTAGCAAAACAAGACGAAAGCATGCAAGTAATGTGAGTGAAATTTGTAACACCTGGCACCAAAAAGAATTTTTTAACCTCTTTTAAATCTGGATTGTTTTTTCTGGTCTCTGCAATGTCTATTTTTAAGGATTTTCTAGATAATGAGGATCTCTCTCCTCCTCTCTCTCTCTCTCTCTCTCTGTATGTGTGTGTAAGCTCAGAAAATATACAACAGCTAATCACGCAGGTGTGTAGTGAGGTTGTGCAGGCGACACCTTGTTTGATGTCTCACAATAAACTGCTGTCAAAATCACTTACACTGACCCTAAGTCCGAATCTGCGTCCTTGACGACTAATCCGCTTGTGTGGACGTGGTGTTTTCTAGCACTAGCCCTATCCACATTGCGTTAAAGCAGTAAAGATTTGCTCGATCCCACCCAGTGAAGGAAGAGAAAGCCAGTTTGTCTGCTTGTAGAGGATGCATATGTAACATTTGCAGAGTTTGTGCACAAGGGAAATGAGACTCACGGCTTGCGTACAGTACAGCCACATATACAGTAGGCTGTATAAATACCAGCAGGGACACAAGAGGGCCAGTGTGGCTTTTTTGGAGAACCAGTCCGGATCAGGAGCAGCTGCGGTGGGGAACGGGAACCAGGCCGGATCGAGGGCAACGCCTGCAGGAAAAAAGGGGGTCTCGGGCTCTGAGGGGCTTTTCAGATTGGGAAAAGCAGAGGGGAGACTGGGCAGGGCTGCGTTCCACACTTCCTTTAGGGAAATGGAGCACATTCCAGAGAGCCGTCCTGGAAAAAAAACGGAGGGAGAGGCGGAGAGCAGGAGAGACTCGGATTTGGTGGTGATGAGTGAGAGGAGGTAGTGGCGTAAATCAGTTTCATCATGATGCGATAGTACGTTGAGTTAAAGGACGACGGTTCAATGTTTGTCGAAATTACAAGGTCAGATGTGATAAGAGTACGATTCAGTTCAGCATCCAGTGAACGATATGAGACAATATCATATGCTGATTTAACACAATCACTTCTGTTCGTATCAAACTGTTACTTCCGGCGGCGCCATGAGCAGGCAGCTGGAAAACTGGAGAACTGGAAAACTGGAGCCACGTCATCTCGTCTCTCTGTATATCTGTACAGTATATAGCAGAGATGACAATACTTTGTCTTTGACTTTTGACTCTGACAAATCACAAATATCAAGTAAAATACCATTTGACTTTTTATTCCTGAACTTTAACAATAAAAGGCTAAAGCTAAGCTGGAAAAAAGAATGCAAAAAGAATGAGACAAATACTTTCAACAAATGGTGTTTTACAGTAGATATCTGCAGGAGCTCCCCCGCATCTCTACATCTGATGTCCACCAGATCTGCAAGTGGTCAACAGACTGGACCAAGGTTTTGGGTTATATGTCTCTTCTTACATTGACAACTACGAGGTGAAATTGTTAGCAGCTAGCTAAGTTACCTCAGCTAACGTTACCTGATTTCTGTGGGTTGAGAGTAAAACATATCTCTGGTAAGTTGTTTGGTATTTTTTCTGATTTACGCCAATTATGTCATTTGTCATAATCAACCAAGCACACCTTAACTAATCCTAGGTGGCAGACTGTTTTTTCATCGTAAAAATCCGTTTGAGCTGACATAAGTGTAGCGATATAGTAAATTTACCTCATCAGGTTAGCCTGCTAAACGCTAACTCATTGTAACACCGGCTGACAGAGGCTGGTGTTATTTGTTTCATTGGGTTTGTTCTGACTTTTGATGAACGTGTTGTTACTCATTTTTCACCACTTTCAAACAAAGACAGGATTACTATAGTTCAGCATTCTTTACATGATTGTGATAAATAAATAAATAAATAAATAAATAAATAAATAAATAAATAAACAAACAAAACAAAACAAACATTACAAGTAACAAAATATTATTATTAATTATTAAGAAATTTAGTAACATTTTTAACAATGTATTTTTTGGTTTGATATTATTAGCTCAGACCAATCAGGAAAACCACTGTTATTCACCAGACCAAACTACCATCGTGAAAAGCGGAAGTATCTTACTCCCTTTTCCGGTTTGAACGTTAGATGTCTGCATATGGCACATTGTGAGAGAGATAACAAAGTTTAACAACTGAATTGGTGGTCCATAACTATTACATAGATTAAAAATAGGATCGAACCAAAAATGCAAGTTTTAAAAAGACATGGTCAGATGTAATAAGAAGAAGAAGAAGAAGGAGAAAAATTATGCATTTCAGTAATAATGCAAATCACATAAGAACAGTAGACAAAGTGATTAAGACGATAAAATATACAAACAAAACTGCTAATAGAACACAGCCTTCTTAAAAAACAAGGTCATTCAAATATTCAAGTTTAATAGCTGTCTGTTTTAAGACAATTTTAAAAGTACGAAACAATCAATGTTCTCAAAATCATGGTGGAGAGTGTTGCACCGAAACACAATCAGACAGGAAGTGTAGTGAGATTAATGGAAGCGGATCATAAATTGTAATCATCCGTCACAATCCAATCGGATGTGTCTGTTTAAAGTTACGGGTGCACATTTTAATAAAAGAGAGCTGCAATATTTGAAGCTATGCTGCATTAATCATAGTAAATCCGTTTTTTCACTGCAGCGCCATTCTGACGCACTAATCCGCTGGTAACCGCTGTTTAGATATTCCCGCATCCACCTTAAAAACTGGGTCCACGTCGATCGCTCTTAGTGGAATTAATAAAGTTCTTATTTCCACAGGATTACGCTGAAGCCCGACTGGGGTAGCATAATAATAGAACAGCATTTCCTGTCGGCTTCCTATATCATAAGGAAGTAATCCTGGAACATCCTTTTAAATGTGAAAAGCAGGATTGGCCTAGTTTTTGTTGTACCAGTTTTTAGTTTTTTTGACGTAGGTTATTTTGGGTCTTTGCTGATTGTTGTTGAATATATCACTTCCACATGCAGTGTTGGGGAAAATTCTTTTATATGGTTGCTGTTCAAGCTACAAGCTACTTATCGTTAAAAGTGGATAAACTACAGTCAAGCTACTGTTGCAATATAGCAGTTACACTACAAGCTACAGGGAAAAGGAACTAACTATGTACTATATAAAACAGTCTTTATTCAGGCAGTCACATACCTTTGCCGGAAGCGACGAGAGTAAACAAAGTCCACATTAGTCGATGCATGATGTTAATCCTAACTAGATGAGTTGTGCAGTTCTACTACATATTCATGGCAACCATACAATATACAGTAGTTACCTATCTTTCAATCAGGTTTCAGTGCCAAATATTCCATGTCCTCTTTTCAAAAAGACGCCAATCGTCCACTTCAAAAAGCCAACTCTAAGAGCTGTTTCGTTGGCGACCGACACATCTCTAATGGGCATGCGCGAAAACTCAGGCTCAGAGTTGTTGGAGCTATGAAGGCTCAGCTGTGATATCAGGCTACTCTATCTATGTTGTTGTATTGATGCCTTGCAGTGACGTCACAAAACTGTAGTCACCGCCATACTGAGTACCCATACTGCGCTTGTGTCCAATGAAAATGAATTTCCGAAACCACACCAAGCTCACAGCTGGTTACATGTACGCTAACGTTACCTGAAAGACGTTCACTTCAGTTATCAATGTTATGGATATTTCTCTTTTTAATGCACAATAACTTAAGAGATACAATGAAAAGATGGCTATTATTGGGATCCGTACGGAGTCTATCCAGACATTTTCCATCAACTCGCATCCGCTGACACACTAGCTGACTTTTCCTTCCACGACAGTTACATCCACCTGGTACATAACCTATTGTCATATAAAATATGGCATCTCAACGAGATCTTTTTGCTTAAAGGAAAGGTAAATGGCGTTCTATTGATCCACTTTGTGAAAAACAGCTACTAGCGCTATCTAGCTGTTGTTAGCATGAGAAAGGGGTAGGCTAGGCTAAGTTAATTCATGTCAAATTGTAGAGCAGGGTTAGGTGGGTAAACTGAGGGACGAGTGATGTAAGAGTGATGTGAAGGCTGTTTAGTCTTGAGTAAACTAAGTTGTTGAAATTCAGTGACGTGTTGGTTCTCATTGACGGACAGGTAACAGCTAAACAGCTTAGTATTAGAAGCTGTGTGTCTAATGTGGATAGATAGATACTTCATTTTCATTGGTATGTGACTGCCTGAATAAACACTGTTTTGTCCTGTTCTTGCAGAACTACTGCAGTTGCATATGCACTGTCTCGTAAGGAACGGCTTCACGTTGCCTAGCACTGTAATGACATTTTGAGCATGGTAAGAGGCTGAAAGCACGTTTAAAACCTGCCCCGAGGTGTTACAGTTGCCAGGGCGAGAACACTAGAAGGAGCACGTCAGTTTAGGCAGCACCAATTGTTGATGTTTTTGTTGCTACTGACAGCACTCCGTGACAGCGAACAATAAATGTTGAAATTGACCAAAGTTCTCCTTTAAGTATGTCTAGGTCCACCTGTGCATGTACCTGGAGCTTACACACTAATATCATTACACTCCAGGCTAAAATGCAAATGCTTCAAATGCCCACAGCATCATTAGACAAGATATTGATTAAATATTTGTGCAAGAAACAGTAACAAAAAATCTCAATTAAACTCTCTCCAGTGGCTTATTGTAATGTTATGATGTTTTGTGAAACTGATTTTGCTGGAGTCTTAAAGGGCCCCGGTGACTCCCCACTGCACATCTTATTTACTGCAGAACCTCCACAGATACCTGACTCTGTTTCTGCAATGAGGCAGTCTGCAGGGACGAGCAGTGTTTTTCATCTATAATGGTGCATGTCCTCAAAGATCTTCTGAGATTGCCAGCATATGGTATGGGCATCATGTTTAGCTGGGTTTTTGCCACACAGGCTGTTTAAATATGTTTTCAGGCCGTCTCCTCCAAGGTTAAGCTTTGACTCGTTGTCATAAACTCTTCAGAAGACTGAATTATTACAAGAAATTATGATGATAAATGTTGCTGGATGTGAGTTCAAACAGATGCTCAATGTAAAGCAGAGATGTTTTCATGAATATATGTTGGATAAGTAAGAATTTATTGTACTTACCAGTGAAAAAAACTAACTGAAACACAAACAAAAGTATAGATTCTTTACAAAGAAGTGCTAGAATATAAAATTAAAGTAAAGGTACTCGGGTAATTAAAATACTACTTCAGTAAAGGTACTCAGGTCATTAGCATACTACTTGAGTAAAAGTAGTACAGTCAACAAAGTGCTACTTGTATAAAAGTAATAAAGTCATTAAAATGCTTCTTGAGTAAAGGTACTACAGTCAACAAAGTGCTACTTGTATAAAAGTAATAAAGTCATTAAAATGCTTCTTGAGTAAAGGTACTAAAGTCATTAAAATGCTACTTGAGTAAAGGTACTAAAGTCATTAAAATGCCACTCGAGTAAAGGTATTAAAGTCATTAAAATGCTACTTAAATAATGGTACTAAAGTTATTAAAATGCTACTTGAGTAAATGTATTAAAGTCATTAAAATGCTACTTAAATAATGGTACTAAAGTTATTAGAATGCTACTTGAGTAAAGGTACTAAAGTCATTGAAATGCTACTTGAGTAAGAGTACTAAAGTCATTAAAGTGCTACTTGAGTAAAGGTACTCAGGTCATGAGAATACTACTTGAGTAAAGGTACTCAGGTAATGAGAATACTACTTGAGTAAAGGTACTCAGGTCATGAGAATACTATTTGAGTAAAGGTACTCAGGTCATGAGAATACTACTTGAGTAAAGGTACTCAGGTCATGAGAATACTACTGGAGTAAAGGTACTCAGGTCATGAGAATACTATTTGAGTAAAGGTACTCAGGTCATGAGAATACTATTTGAGTAAAGGTACTAAAGTCATTGAAATGCTACTTGAGTAAGAGTACTAAAGTCATTAAAGTGCTACTTGAGTAAAGGTACTCAGGTCATGAGAATACTACTTGAGTAAAGGTACTCAGGTAATGAGTATACTACTTGAGTAAAGGTACTCAGGTCATGAGAATACTACTGGAGTAAAGGTACTCAGGTCATGAGAATACTACTTGAGTAAAGGCACTCAGATCATGAGAATGCTACTTGAGTTAAATCACTATTGCCATTAGAATACTATGTGAATAAAAGTCCTTTAGTCATTTATGTGTCACATTTATAGTAACAGAATTACAACATGAAGTGTAATGCATTAAAGAGCTTAAAAACATTACAAGATGGATTAAAGAAACATATACAACAGACAAATCTAAATAATATCAAAAACAGAAAATACAGTATGTTCCTAAAAAGGATATTAGGATTATAAACAGTAACGGTACATGTGCATACTTTAGACATCTTGCAATTGGGAATATCTGTGTTCAGCAGTGTTTGTGGAGTGATGGTATAGTACGATTTCCAGATGTTGGTCGTGTGCTGGACTGTCATCTGCAGATATAGAGCAGCTCTGTTCCCGAGTCTCCCGCTGCCTTTAACTGGGGCAACTCAGTGCTGAGATCCAGCCAAACAGCCACTCGTACTAAAATGGAAATACACCGTCAAATACACTGTTACAAAACATGTCTCACTTCTCTCTCTCTCTCATGCAGATTACCGCAAATTCAGAAATTCTCCCTCATTGGCCAGCATGCAGATGTTGGGAAGTAGCTCATTACAACACTACTAACTTAGTTACTTAGTCCCGTCGACGCCGACCCCACCGTTTCTGGATAAGACCCGAAGTTAACTTTGAATGGTGGAGAAATTTTGTGTACTAAATTGCCCTACCTGAAGAACGGTGCGAAATGTTTCGCACATTGCCAGCTTCTCTTCTATTCAGGATTCTGATTGGCTGACATGGTTCTATGCAGATCTTGAGACGTATTTATCTGGATTTGTGTGTACGGAGATATTTTTGAATACGGGCTCATGTGTACGAAGTTATTTTCAAAAATGGAAGAGAAAAAATATCTGTTTTTATAAACACCCTGCTGCGTGTACGGGGCCTCAGCCAAAGGATCAGTGGGCAGCTTTAGCAGCGTCCAGGGGACAGGACTTTGCTCATGAGTACCTCAGCGGTACCATTGTCAGTCTGGGACTTGAACTGCCTACCTTTTGATCACAGGCTTAAGTCCTAGTCCGAAACTTGATCTGGGATTTGAACCCATGATCGGAAGGTCACAGGTTCAACTCCTGGACTGGTAAAAGTACCTCAGTGGTGCAATGCTGTAGCTACAAATGTGGCCAATATGATGTTTATGATGTTACATTATAAACCAAAGCGTTTATGGGCCGCGGTAAGGATGCCATTTTGTCAACAGTGGCACCTTACTTTACTTCTTTTCTTTAAGCTTCATGTTTCTTTTATCCCCAATTCCACCAATTAAAGACCATGTGTCGTTTGACAGAGACACAGACAACACTGAAGTGTTGAAGTGATAAGGTCAAGGCAAAAAGTTACGTACAAAAAGGTAAAATAGTAAATATTAGTTTCTTCTCATTCAACATTTCGTCAGAGCAACTGGGGGAAACCATAACAAAGTGGGTTTGAGTAAATATTTGCGGACATTCACAATGAAGATGACTCTGTTTGATTAGCTCGGGCTGTCAGAGCTGACGTATTGTACACAGCTTAAGTGAGTCTGCGAGTTTAGTTCCCTCTGGCGCTTGACTGAGTAGTTGCCTAACATCAGCAAGTTCTGACAAAAAAATTGCGAGTTGACAGCTGGGTGAAGGAAAACACTTTTCATTAATGAAGCTGAATTTGCCTAAGAGCATCCGTTCTGCTGAAGGTAAACAGTTGGCCTGTGAGGGGAAGCTGAAATGTTGATGTTTGATGAAAATCGGTCCAGAGTTGCACTAACAAAAGGCGAACTTTCCTTTTCTCAACTGCTTCCTGTAATACAGTCCCAAAGTTGCCAAGTTTGAATTTCCCCTTTCCCTCGATTCAAAACCATATCTAACAATACACATATAGAGCAATAAAAAGTTATCTAAAGAGTCCAGTTAATGCAAAACTCCAGGTGGATTTAACTTAACTGGGTGGATCTGTGGACTTTGAATTTAGTAGGAACTTTGAGCTGAGTAAAAATAAGGTTATGTTAAATCAGAAAAGAGAAGTCTGCAAAAAGTAGCTGATTGCTGTGCTTGCAAGATATAAAACAAAAACTAAGAAACATGATTAATGATGACAAATCATTTTTATGGATTCATTCATCCAAGTGTGTAACAATTTAAGCAAGGTATTAAAAAGAACTCAAGTGTGTTCCTTTTAATCAAAGAATAGTTAAAACTATAAAATATATTAATACAGCACTAAAGTCATAAGAATATTTGAGCAAAAGTACCAGTGTCATTAGAATACTACTTGAGTAAAAGTAACAATGTCATTAGAATACTACTTGAGTAAAAGTAACAATGTCATTATAATGCTTCTTGAATTAAAGTACCAATGCCATTAAAATAGTATTTGAGTAAAAGTACCAATGTCATTAGAATGCTACCTGAGTAAAAGTACCAGTGCCATTAGAATAGTAAAGTAAAAGTACCAATGTCATTAGAATGCTTCTTGAGTAAAAGTACCAATGTCATTAGAATGCTTCTTGAGTGTAGCACCTGTAAATGATTAAAATAGCTTTTGGATCTATTTGAAAGCTTGTTTGTTGCTAATGAACTCATTAAAGGTACAGATTCAGGTACTGGAGATCAGTCAGCGGAATGTGTAGGATTGAAAGATCTGAAGCTCTTTCACATAAGCCAAGTTCTCAGTCTGTCTGAGTTCTCTGGTGCTATCTGATGTTAGGGCACTTTGAGCCTCGCATACCTGAGACGGAGCTACATTAAGAGCTAATGCGTGAACCGAAATGTTGATGTTCTTCAGGTAACGTGTTTGATGTTGTGCCCAGGCTCCTGCCCTGAGTCTTTTTGAAGTGAGTCTGTGTTTTTGGACGTTTGCCCACCTTCTCATACACGAAATACGCTTTGATGTGATGAGATGTATTATTTTACACTTTTCAACTGGACATATTGGGCCAATTTCCTAGGCAAGGATTAAGCCGAGTCCTAAACTAGCTTTGAGTTTGAATGGTAAATTACTCCACTGGTACTACAACTTAGTCCAAGACTAGGCTTAATCTATGAGCAAGAAACCAGCCCATTGAGTATAAAGCCAAGATTACTACAGGCCTGACAGTAAAATGTAACCTTTTTCTCACACACAAGGAATTACACTAATCACGGTCATTGGGCTGTAAGGGCCTTGTGTTTTAGTTTATTTCCAACAGTGGCGGTCACTAATGAAGCAAATAGAATTTGTTGCTGTACTTAACTTTAACATGTATCTCTTCTTTGATAAAGTATTTCCTTTTGGGGCAATTTTAACTTTAATTCCACTACATTTCAGAGTCAAGTTTGAGGACATTGGAAGCATAACAGTTGGGGTGTTATGCTTCCAATGAATGTTATAGGTCAGGCGTGTTTCCGCTTATAAGGAAAGTGATTGGAGGGGTTGGCGAAATATCCTAGGTGGCAACCCTATCTTTACCCCGCGATTGGAAGGTCACCGGTTTGAATCTCAGACCGGTAAAGGTACCACTGAGGCAATCATGAGCAAGGTACCGTCCCCAAGCTCTGCCCGTGTTTGCTGCTCACTGCTGCTTCATGGATCAAATACAAAGGTCACATTTGGTTGTGGTGCACTTTGTAATAATCACTCACTTTCAAGTACCTCACTCTTTATTCCACTACAATTATGCAAACTCTATTGGTCTTTTTCTGTCATAGTGGATTGATGTTTTACTCACTTTGATTCAAATGGAAGTTTAAAAGGAGTACTTCTGTTTTTACTGGGGTAATATTTTATCTTCAGTCTTGTACCTGTGTAGTTTCACTCAAGTAAATTTAATAGCGCTGACTTGATGCTTTTACCCAGAGCAACTTCAGTTAAGCTTTAAAGATGCTGCTAAGAGCTGTTAGCTCAAACTGCCACATAACAAGTCATTATTGTCACCCAATCCTACGTACAGTTTGTATTTGATTCAAGTGCTCAAGACTACCATGTTCAGGACTACCAAGAACCTACACAGACAATTTCAGGGTCTCCCTGGAGCAACTTAGGGTAAACAGTGTTTAGTGTCCCCATATTGGTAGGTCTGGCAATAGGATAGAGATGAAATGGAACCTACCACCGGACCACTACCATCCCAAATTTACATTAACATTTACAGCATTAAGCAGACACTCTGATCCAGAGCACTTTCCATTTCCACATTCCCAAAAACAATGTCCCTGGAGCAATTTGTGCTTAAGGGTCTAGCTCATGAATCCTGTGATGGTAGAGCTGGAGGTAGGCAAGGCAAGGCAAGGCAAATTTATTTATATAGCACATTTCATACACAGAGGTAATTCAAAGTGCTTTACATAAAAGGAAGTAGAATAATCATAAAAACAATAATAAAAACAATAATCATAAAAACAATAATCATAAAAACAATGCAAAATGATTTAAAAATGATTTAAAAATTGATTTAAAATAAGTTCAAGACAGTTAAAAACAGAATCCAATCAGTTCGGATAGGATACAAACCCATGACCTCTTGGTCCAAAGAGAAATATTTGAAACACTAGACCACAACCACAACCACCCCCAGAAACATGGTACTTTATGCACCACTACTTGGGAATAGAGCTGCAGTTTTATCCGAGTGGACTGTGGAAATCCTCCATGCACTATTAGAGGTCAGCTTGAGGGGATCCAAAGCTGACTAACGTAATGTCTAAGACACTAACTTGGACACACTTCATCCCCTCTTCCAGTAACGAAGTGGAAAATGTTTGGTATTTGTGACTAACGCTGGCCTGAGGGAAGCGAGGACCAACACTCTTGTGGACACCTGTCTCCTGTCTCATGCTCTCGGAATTACAAGCTGCGCGAGCTGGAAAACATCAAGACAAGTTCTCAGACTCACACTAATGTGTTCACTTTTCTTTCAGCATCGGATGTCCTGTCACAAGCATTACCATTGACAAGATGAATGGTGTTTCTGAGTGTGTTTTTTAAAGCTCATCCATGAAGTTGCGCTAAAATGGCACGTCAAAGTCAAAGTAAACTTATATCTTATGTTATATCAGTTAGACACAAATCAGCCATAACACTAGGACCACATGCGTAATATTGAGTAGGTCGTCAGCTACACTGGCCCATATTAGAGGTGTGAACCTTTACTGGTCTCACGACTCATTTCAATTATATCTTGATGTATCACAATGCATCCCATCAATTTTTCTACATTACTCCACATTGCATGCAGATTGGGCATGGATTACAGATCAGCCAGCCATAGTTACTACCGGGGTGTTCATTTTAACTAGGATTTTTATGCTGCAGCCAGAAAATAACCAAGCAATGTTATTATCATATAATCGTTTATGGTCTGCCACTGCATCGATGCAAAATCATCCACGTCTGCATCGCAATGCACCGCTTATGTGATTCATTTCAACACCACTAGCCCATATGCAGCAAAATTTAAAATGAACATTTACAGTATTTGAGCTGTCTTTCCATGAGAAGCTTATTGTTCCATAAACTACAGGGAGATATTAGGTTTGTCAGATTTTTGTGGCTTTGTGAAGACATTTTTGTAAATTTGGATCAGTCCTTATATAACAAAAATGATTTCCTAATTCTAGCTTCAATTCGAAAAACCCCAAAGATTTAGGTTTGATTGCTGGAGTTAAGCTTGAGGTTAAGATGTAGTATAATTTGGATTAATAGTAATTAGAGGAAGTACTTCAGAGAGATAGTAAGGCGTTATTGTGTGTTTTCCTGCTTCTGACCTTGACTTTTGGGGACTCTACACCTTTACACAGTTTGAGGACGGACCTACCTTTGGAGATGAATAATGGTGTCCCAGTTTTGTTTTCGGGAAGAGATTTAAATAAGTACAAGAAAATTAAAGAGCAAAAATCTTTCATTTTCATTGCTGACATCATGGTTAGGGCTAGAGACAGGAACTGGGTTAATTAGATACCGTTAATAATTATATCTATAGAAAATCCTTAAAAATATAGTGAAGTAAATGTGTGTGTGTGTGTATGTGTGTATTGCTGCTACACCCTAACCGGTAGGTGAGATGTAAAAGTTTGATAACATAACCAGATAAAAGTTTAACAGTTTCCATGTCTATCTATCCATCGATACATGTCTTTTCCTCTCTCATACACACACACACACACACACACCTCTACCTGCAGTTATCTCATCCCTCGGTCTGCTCTCTCTCCCTCCCTTTAACTCCAGTGTAAACACAGATAGCCTCAGGCTGCCGCTACATTCCACGCTGCGTCTGCTTCTCGTCTCGCTTGTGTTGCACCTCTATTGCTTTGACGCTTGTTCGTGAGGAAAAGTCCAGTTTCATCTCCAGAAAACTTGGTTTCAGAGCTGAAGTCTTGTGTTGCACACTGCAAAACCTTGATAATAATTACAGTCAAAGTCTCTGGAGCAACTATTACATTTTAAGGCAAACAGTAATGTGATCAAAACAATAACAAACACGTTTGTCTAAAGACAAAAGATCTATGAAAACTACTTCAAGACAGTCTGAAAGTAGTCAGATCCTTTGTTAATTTTGACAGTCTTTAGACTAAGCCTAAATCTAAAGCAGCTGCTTAAAAAATAGAATAGATTAGACTAAATCTAAAGAATAGTAGCTGTCAAAATTAACTCAAAATCAGTAACTAGTCAGAACCAGTGTTGATTTTGACAGTTGCTTTAGATTTAGGCTGAGCCTTTAGACTAAGGCTAAATCTAAAGCAGCTGCTTAGGAAAAATATAACAGATTAGACTAAATCTAAAGGACAGTAGCTGTCAAAATTGACACTTGCTAACAGTCAGTCTGAACAGTCGGAGACTAGTCACAACCAGTGTTAAGTTTGCTTTAAACTTAGATTGAATCCTTAGACTAAGACTAAATCTAAAGAAGCTGCTTCGAAAAAATACAACAGATTAGACTAAATCTAAATTACAGTAGCTTTCAAAATTACCACTTGCTCACAGTCAGTCTGAACAGTCAGAAACTAGTCAGAACCAGTGTTGATTTTGACAGTTGCTTTTGATTTGGTCTTAGTCTTCAGACTAAAGATAAATCTAAAGCAGCTGCTTAGAAAAAATATAACATTAGACGAACTCTAAAGTACAGTAGCTTTTAAAATTAACGCTGGCTCACAGTTAGGCCTCGTTCACACGGACGTCTGGACCAGATGTTTTTCTGCTCATTGGAGCAACCCAAAGCGTCCACACGGGCGTTCAGCACTGGCATTCGGCCGGCTGTGCGTTCGGGTGGCGTCAAATAAATGCTGCATGCAACGTTTTCTTGGCGTCAAAATCCTGACGAACGCGAGGAAAACGACGCTATTGCGAACGCCAGTGAAACGCCAATCGAGCGCAGCTACAAAACGCAGCAAAAACGCCTATGGTGTTCAGAGGGTGTTCATTTCGAACGTCCGTGCAGATGAGGGCTTAGAAACTAGTCAGAACCAGTGTTAATTTTGACAGTTGCTTTAATTTAGGCTTTAGTCTAAAACTATATCTTAAATCAGGTGTTTAGAAAACAGAACAGACTAGACACTCTACACAGACATACTTCAAAAGCCAAAAATAACACCGTTTCACGGACAGTTTCTGATTTTAAAATGAGAGATTCTCCAAGAGGCTTTACTTCCCTAACCTCTTATGTATTCTTACCTAAATAAGCAGATCTATAAGCGATCAGTTAAAATTCATAGCGCTGTGATGATGTAAGTCTCTCCGTCCCTCACTGACTCACGTTTTACTGGAGAGAAGGTGGCTCTCGGGACTGGTAATCCTGGCACGTGCGTGTTGTATTTTTACGGTTATCTCAGTGGTCTTATGAAGTGTAGTCCGTGTCACTCCCGGGCCTCCTGCTGTGAGTTTGATAAACTGATCTGCCAGCGGTTTAAAGGCTGAATGAATCACAGCAGTTTATTGATCCTTGGTGAGCTTCTTGCTCAGTTACCTGCTCTGTGGCTATGTCAACGATTTCTCTCTCTCTTTGCTCTCTTTCTTGTTGTTTCCCTCTGTAAAATAAAAAAGTACAGTCTAAGGGCCTGTGTCCACAAAACACATTTTTTTTGCTGGCAGCGTCTATTTTTAATACAAATTCAAAGAGCTTCAGCGTTCAAAGTGTTAGCGCCTTCAGCAGAAAAGAAGACGTCGGTTGAGACGGTTTTTTTGCCGCAACGCTTAGAGCACTTCAATCTGAAATCTGTTAAGCGTTTAGAACAGCTCTGGGCTCGTCAATGTCGCTTCTCTTTTTGCTAGCCAATCAAAATCGAGGAAGGGGCGGGACATATAAACTGGTGGTTTTCTTGCACGGTCTCTACGTCTCTAAGTCATATGAGTATCTAGTTGAAATGCTGCCGCTAATGTCAAGATGCATTTGTAAAGATAATCTCTTTCATGTCAGGTAAACTACCAATCTCAGAGGAACACGTTACAATGTTAACATGAAATAGGAACGACCGTAGAAGTGCCCGATTACGCTTTTCATAACTAAGCAACAACAAGCGCTGAGAGAACCATCGAGAAAGCGCTCTGGAAGTGAGGTTTTGACCGCGCTTAGCGCAAAAAACGTGTTTCGTGGACACAGGCCTTAAAGTTGATGTCAGCGCTTTGGCTGAATTCTGCAAATTTATGCATCACACATATACGGATCAGCCACAGCATTATAACTGGCGAAGCGAATAACTGAGCTACTTTTAAAACATAGCTTTTCTACAAGCTACTTATGATTAAAAGTACACTTCAAAAAATTAAATCTTAACAAGCCAGAAAATCTTAAAAAGAAAAAACTGATCTTGTTTTTTTTTTTTTAAGAATAACTGACTTGACTAGACTTGTATGTGTAAGATAAATAATCTAATTTTAAGAAACGTTAGCTACAATTATCTTATTAAGAAAAATTTATTGATTATAAGAACTTCTTAGAATGAAATAAGAAATCTAGTTAAGAGAACAGACAGGTTCTCATGCTTTCCACTACGAGTTAAGAAATTCATAACAACTTTGCTAATTTTAAGAATATTAAAACCAAAAACATGGAAAAATGGAAATATCTCTTTTCTTGTTTTTGGAGATCTTTACAAGATAAATTTTCTCACTACATTGGCAGATAATTTTGCTTGATTCTGGAACCTTTTTTATTATTATCCTTTTCTTTTTCTTATTTTCTGACACTAATTTTTTGCAGTGTAGCTAAGCTGCCATTTAATATAGTAGATAGCTGCACTAGACACTATATAGTAAAGTAGCTGTCCTCATTCAAGCAATTTAATATTAATTAATTTTTAAAAAGTGTGAAAGATGATGTTAAAAGTAATTTTAAAAAAAATCTGCCCACTGCTACTTCATGGAGGGATCAAATGCACAGGTCACATTTCATTTCAGTGCACTATGTTCTGTGCTGTGTTTCATGTCATAAAGTAACTCTTATCAGAGTAAAACAGCTCACAGCGACAGAGTAATTGCTCAGGACTGTTCTAGATTAATAGATTAATAGGTGTGTGTAGATTCTGTTGCCATGGTTCTAATTTCAGCAGGACGAACGTGCAACGCTTCATTGACTTGGGTGATCCATTTACTGAAACTTGAGTTCGGACTTTGCCAAGTGACAGCTGCTGGTCTTCTGTGTGTGTGTGTGTGTGTGTGTGGCAGGTATTTATGGTGTTGTGTGTCCACTAAAATCAATTCTATTTGTTTTGTGGGGACATTAGAGAGGACCCCATGAGGAGAAACGTCTATAGAAAATGTTTTATTTGAGAAACTATAAGAGGTAAAAGATGTGCGTTTGGTTACTGAGGTTAAGGTTAGGGTTAGGTGTAGGTGTAAAATTAAAAATTATATAAATCTAGTCATCATGGGAGTCTATGTAAGATTTAGTTGTTGCATCTTCACAGACATACGTACTGTAATAAAGTCAATTAAAAACATAAACCTTTTTGCTGCTGCATACAAAAGAAAAACTCTCTGGAGTCTCATTTTTATCACAAGAGGGGTTTACGTGATAGAAGCAAACCAAGACTCAGTGTGTGTGTGTGTGTGTGTGTGTGTGTGCGTATGAGACCCAGACCCCTGCTGGACCCCCTGTGTGTTGAATGCTTCTTTCCACTGCAGTTTAGTACCAGGCCCCGGAGCTACAAGGAAAAACGCTGCATCATTTTTCATCCCTTCCAGAGGGTTAGGGATTTGGGCTGAAGTAATCCAGACCCTCGCACCAGCAGCAACGTAAGGAGGAGGAGGAGGAGGAGGAGGAGGTGCTCAGTTACTGTCAAAGGGTCTCACACACACATACACACACATATTACTATCTTTGTGAGGTCCTTTTATAGACTTCTATAATGACTAGATGTAATAAAACTACAGTTTTGCTAATACAAAATACACATAATGATTAAAAAAAAAAAAAAAAGGTGGAAATTTTCTATAAAAGGACATTTCCTGTAAAACCCTAATCCTAAATCTAAACCCTAAATCTAGACTGGCTGTAAGTAATACTCAATCTACACTTAACATAAACCTTACCCTTAGTAGCTTAAAACATATATTTTTCCTCTTTTAGTTTATTTCTTTTAAGTATAAAAGGAATTTCTGTAAAACCCTAACCCTAAGGGCCAATATCCCAGTCGGGGATGATGTCTAGTCCTAGATTAGCTTTGAGTTTGAATGGTAAATCTGCATTGGTACTAAAACAGTCCAAGACTAGACTTAATCCATGGACAAGAAACCAGCCCTAAATGTAAACCCTACATCTAGACTAGATGTAAATAATACTACCGCTACACCTAACCCTAACCCCAGATTGGACTGGTCCTCACATACACGAGTTTCTCACAAAATCATAGTATTTCATATCTTTTAGGGGACTTCCGAGGCCTTACAACCCCCTGAAGACATGAACACACACAAACCCCAATCCCCAATCAGCTCTGGTTTAAATAATTCTGAGCTGAGTCAGCGCTCAGGATGAAGAGCATCTCCACCAGTCTCTGGTTCTTCACGCTGAATGTCACGCTCGGACAAAACCCATTTGCTGCTGGTGAATTTTCCCAGGGTTACAGTTCTGTCAGGAAGCTGTGCTGCACACACTCCTTATCTTTCACTTTCACTTGGTGTGTTACCGTTTTCGAGTAGTGTTCAACATTTCTAAAGTGAGAAATGAATTTTCATGCATTTTTATGAAATGATCTGAATAGTGAAAGTGAGTGATTGTCATTGTGAACACACCACAGCACAGTACACAGTGCACCACAATGAAATGTGACCTCTGCATTTGATCCATCCGTGAAGGAGCAGTGGACAGCTGACGTGGGCAGCACCTGGGGAACATGTTTGGGGACAGAACCTTGCTCATGACTACCTCAGTGGTTCTGATCATGGAGCTCCCTAAGCATTATCGTTATAGACATTGTCATGACGATGCTGTGGTTCAGCTCTACTATGGGATGGGGCAGTTGGTGGTTTAACGGTAGGGTGTTCGTCCCATGGTCACAGGTTCAAATCCAGGACAGGTAAAGTTACCACTGAGGTACTCATGAGCGAGGTACCATCACCAAGCAGTGCTCCCCGGGCACTGCCCTTGTTAGCTGCCCACTGCTCCTTCACAGATGGGTCAAATGCAGAGGTCGGGGCAGTTGAAAGTGTAACATTTAGGGAGCTGTCCCTATAATCGGAGGGTTGCCGGTTTAGGTCCAAGATCAGTAAATGTACTAGTGAGGTACTCACGAGCAAGGTACCGTCCCCAGGCACAGCTGCCTGGGTGTGGATGGGTCGCAAGCAGAGGTTATATTTGGTTGTAGTGGACAATACTGTGTACAACTTTGCTGAATTTGGTCATGTATTGAGATTTTATTGTTTGCCGTTAAAGTTGCAACATATTATTAATATAAAAATAGCATCGTTTGTGATAAAATTGAAATTTCATAAGGTATTGGCAATATAATAATCATTTGGTGAATTTAATTCCAAATGCAACAGTGAATTTTCAACATTCTTCATTCAAACATTGGTCAAACTTGTGAACCAAGGTACAAAGATGCCTTTTATGACTTGCAGTGTGGAATCTCTCTGCAGGATCTGCATTATCAGTGTGTTACATGTCAGATCAAACCACAGAGAAGAGGATAGATAAAGAAACTATTTCTCACATCCTGTTTTCCCTACGACTTCCTAAACATTATCACTTTTGTGGGTCCATCTTCCATTAATTATTTATTTACTTACTTAATTGTCTTCTTTGAACAGTTATCATTTAAAGTGGCTGTTTTATCCCTGCATTACTTTAACAGTCATCTGTTCATCACGTCCCCCACTACAAGGACTGGCAGTACAGTAAGATAAGAGGGTCACATGGTACAAGATGTCCCAAGCACCAGATAAAGTAAGAATGCATCTATCTCTCTGAGTGAGGTGTTGTTGAAGTGTTGGGTTTTAAAAGTGACATTTGGGAGGTCATTGGCAATAAACTTTAGTACGTTAGCTTTGCACCTCATCGCTGTCTCATCACTGACTTTGAAGCCTGCTTATGCACATATGGAAAAAAGAAGGGGAAAAAAATGGCATACGTGCTGTAATAATTTTTCTCTACGGTGCCGACATTTTACGATAATTGCTCATAACTATACACAAGTCAGAAAAAAACGTAATCTGTCAATGGCAACTTGGGCTGGTACATATGCACTTTTTTGTCTCTTGACTGTGTGGTATCATATATACGTATATACAGTCACCCCTGGAATTTTTCCAGAAAACGCACCATTTCTCCCAGAAGACTACTGCAATTAAAAATGTTTTGGTATACACATGTTTGTTTCCTTTATGTGCACTGGATCAACAAAAGAAAAAGCAGAGAAAGAAGCCAAATTTGACATCATTTCACAAAAACATTCACAAAATTATTGGCACCCTCAACTTAATATTTGGTTGCACACCCTTTGGAAAAAATAACTGAAACCAATGGCTTCCTATAACCATCAACAAGCTTGTTACACCTCTCAACTGGCATTTTCAACCACTCTTCTTTTGCAAACTGCTCAAGGTCTCTCAGATTTGAAGGGTGCCTTCTCCCAACAGCAATTTTGAGATCTCTCCGTAAGTGTTCAGTCGGATTTAGATCCCGACTCATTGCTGGCCACTTGAGACTTCTCCAGCGCTTTGTATTCAACCATTTCTGGGTACTTTTAGAGGACCACAGCACAGCACACAATGCACCACAACCAAATGAGACCTCTGCATCTGACACATCCGTGAAGGACCAGTGGGCAGCTGACATGGGCAGCGCCCGGGAAGCAGTGCTTGGGCACAGTACCTTGCTCAAGAGTACCTCAGTGGTACCTTTAACGGTCCTGGTATTCGAACCAGCAACCTTCTGATCACGGGGCGAATGCTCTAACTGTTACTCTGCCAACTGCCCCATAATGTTTTCTTATACATCATTTTTATGTATTCTTAAATTAAATTGATCTAACAGTTTCAAAAATTCTTTTAGTGTTGCAACATTTCACATAATTGATGATCTAAGATTTCTGTTTTAGTTTGTCCTTCTCTTCGTAATGGATGAACATCCATGAACACGTACAGTCACCACACACACACATTCTCACAGTCATGCGTCACTCAGATTCTGGGTAAAAATCACCTCACATCTGCTCCTAATTCTCCTGTCTGCTCACACACACTTATGTGATGGATGAAGTATCTCGACCACTCCTCTTAAACACTTATATACACAAAAATACTCGAGCAAGTCACTGTCCGTCACTCTTCATTTTGGCAGCTACTTTAGATTCCGTCTTAGTCTTTAGATGGAAAGGTAAATTTTTAGTTTCATCACAATATGATATATATTTTCAACGGACAGTGAATCTGTGTAACAAAGTCCGCTACGATACGATTTCAATTCGATTGAAATCAGGAGACAGCGATATCATATCAAATCACAAAATCAATTTCAGTCAGACTTTTTAAGAACACACCTTCATTAATAGACTGGATATCAAAATCTTTCATATTGAAAACTGTCAGTGAATTTCCACTTTTAGCTTAAAATGTATATTTTGTGTCCTATTTATTTATATATTGTTTATTCCATGTGCCTTATCTGTTCTTTGTTGTCTATTTCTTGTTGCACTGTGTAAACTGGAGCCACATCTTCTACGTCTTCAGTGTATATCTGTACAATATATAGAAGAGATGACAGTAAAGTTTACTTTGACTTTTGACTTTGAAGTGTTACAATATGCATGATGTCTGATCAGTGCGACAGGTTACATAACCCTTTAATAAAAAAAATTGAGTGATTATTTGTCATTGTGAACACAGCACAGCACATGGTGCACAACCAAATGTGACCTCTACCATCCATGAGGGAGTGCTCATGGCAGTGCTCGGAGAACAGTGCTTCAGGATGCTACTTTGCCCATGAGTACCTCAGTGGTACCTTTACGAGTCCGGGACTTTAACCAGCAACCCTCGGATCATGGACCAACTCCTTAACCGTTACATCACCGACTTAGATATATTACACCCCTAATTCATAACTTCCCCCTAAACAGTCAGAAACGCTTATTCACATTCTGCTCTCGGGAAACGATGCATCTTTTTATTCCATTGTCTTTGATTTTCTTTCTCTTTCGCTTCACTGGATATGCCGGTCACAGCTCAGACGTGACAGCGTTAACCCTAGAGGTCAGGGGTCACGGCAGAGGTCGTAATGTCACCGGCTTGCGGAAGAGTCTTACGGAGGATGAAAGACAGATAGTGTTTGCTTGTTGTGACTCGGAGACTGGTATACATTAAGTGGATGAATCTGTCTCTCCCTCTCTCTCTAGCTCTGTCAGTACATGTTGTGTTTTTCATCTCTCAAACAAGTGTGTAGCAGATGTGTGTTGGTAGCTGAGTGTTGAGGGAATTTAAGAAATGGTGTAATACATCGGGGAGTTAGAGGTTGTGAATCATTCTGGTATCAAATCCCTTCTCCTACGTCTGTCCTGTACCGCTGACGTTGCTTCTGTCTGTGATCTGTGATCCGTCGTTTTGGGAAATTCTTCTGAACGACGAACAGGCGAGTTGAGCCAGTCAGGAGTTCAGAAACGTACGTCTGTTCGTTTCCGAGCAACAACTGTGATTTGCGTTTTCGAGGATCGTTTCCAGAGGGAGCATGGGCCGGTTTCCAGTTTCATGGTTTATAGTGTGGTTTGAAGAAGTCACAGCATTAAAATTGCTAAAAACAAAACAATTGGTTGCACTGTTACTGCAGTATGAGCTGCTTTTTATGACTCGGCAAAGACAGAAAGACAGGCATCTCTCGGACAGTAAACTCTTGGAAAAGAGTGTTTAAAAACGGACATAAACTGTATCAAAACCTTACACGTTAATGGGTGAGTTTTTGGACATTTCTTCTGTTTAAACACATTCACTGGTACCAACACACCACAGGGCACACACACACACACACACACACAATCAGAATCCCATTCACATCTTATGGGGAAAATTGTAGAGTCGCCAGTTAACCTATATTGCAGACTTTCAGACTGTGGGAGGAAACCGGAGCCCCCGGAGGAAATCCACGTGAACACGGGGAGAGCATGCAAACTCCACACAGAAAGGCCCTACAGCTGACCCAGGGTTGGAACCCAGCACATTCTCCCTGTGAGGTTGCAGCGCTAACCAACATATGCAAATATTATATTTGTTGTTGGAAAAAGTGTTTCAAGACTCAAATTGACACATCATAGATCAGTTATCGAAAATACCACAATATTGAGAAACCGTGATATTTTTGCTTAATATTATCGCAAATCACACCTCATTTTGACACATCAGAACAAAACTGTGACAGATTTTGTTGAACGAAAACGGGAATGAATCACTCACAGTGTTTCACCTACTCTGGAATCCTGGAAGCTGTGCACTGCTGCGTAACGATCCCTGTGGTTAAACTCTCAGCTGCTCTCCACAACTGCCTCCAAACCGTAAAACGGAGCCAGACGCTGACTGCAACGTCCACGTTACTCCACATGCTCCATTCCTGCTGTTTTCACGGTGTTGTGCTAGCAGCTGCGTAAAAGTAAAATAAAAACTGTTAAAGGTCAACCGTTAGAATAGCACTGGAGTAAAACAACCCGAGTATCTGCAGTTACAGTAACGGTAAAGTTTTTTAGTAAAGGTTGACACAAAACTACAAGAGATATTTGAGTCAACGTCTTAACGTTAAGTAAATATGATACCAAATGATCTCAAATCTGCAGGAGGGTGGTCAGAAAGTGGTTAGAAAGCTCACCTCTGAACCAAGAGGTCGTGGGTTCAAGTCTTACCTCCAGCACTACCATCATTGCATCCCAGGGAACAGTGCTTGGGGACGGAACCTTGCTCATGAGTACCTCAGTGGTACCTTTACCGGTCCTGGGATTCAAACCGACGACTTTCTGATTACAGATCGAAAGCACTAACCGTTATGCTATGAAACCTAGTGTACCACAACGAAATGTGACCTCTGAAGGAGCAGCAAGGGGTAGCTTTGGCAATGCCCGGGGAGGTACCTTGCTCATGAGTACCTCAGTGGTACCTTAACCGGTCTGGGACTTCAACCGTGAGCAACCTGCTGCACACGGGACCAGCTGCCCCAAGTCTATTCCGTGTTATTAGCAGATTATCCTCCTAAAATGTTCATGTCCGTGGCTGTATATATAAATTCTGTGTTGCCTGGAACAGTTGTATGAATGTAAAAGACAAGTAGCTGAAAGATGTGGTGAATATTGGTGTATTGGAAAACCCAGCATCAGCTGTTATACATCACTTTTTCGTATGTAAACAAGTGGGGAAGAAAAAATAATAACGTTCCAGAGGCCCGGTCATCCACCTTCAGGCCATCTGTGCTGCTACAGTCCTGCTCTATTGCCACTTTTTCCTAAAGCAGTGGCTTCACCCCCGACTCGCCCTCCCCGTGGGCCTGAACACGGCTCATTTTCCCCCAGCAGCCGCTTGCAGCTTCAACAGAACCAGTAAAGACGGCTCAAGGCCAGGGTTGACGCTCTGTTCGTGTGTGTACACATATGTGTGTGTGTATATTTGCATGCACCTAAGAATGATGCAATATGCATGCGAGTGTTCCAGAAGGTCAACTCATATGTGGGTCTTGCGATGAGGGAATAACACACTTGCGGTATAAAAGGCAGACCAATAAAATGTGCATTATCTTTAATCTCTTCCTCTGAGGGACTGTTTGTGCTTTTAGATGTTAAGTTCCGCTCTGACGCGTTTCTGTTGAAGTTTCTTGTTGATGTGTTCAAGCGGTTATTTAACTGATTCAGGTTTGCACAAAGTTTTCAAACGCCATACTTCAGGCAAAATAGAACTTTAGTGTAAATCAACGTTGCACTGGAATTAAAATACTAGAGCTGTTGCTTTTAAAAATACTTGAGTATTTAAAAGTATATTTTCATAATATCACTGCATTACTTTATTGTTACCATGGACGTTGTTACATCTATTTTAGGGGGTCTTTAGCCAGCACTCAGAGCGTTTATGTCAGCTTAACTACCAACGCGGAAGTGCCAGATGACGCTTTTCGTAACTTTCGCAACAAGAAGTGTCGAGAAGTGAGGTTTTGACCGCTCTTGGCGGAAAAAAATGTGTTTGGGGTACACAGGCTCTTAAAGGCATGAGAAATAAAAACGTTTTACACGTATCCACAAAATCCAGCATCTTAAAAAATGTTTACTTTGGAATGCGCTTTTAAAAAATATGTTTGAGATGGCTAAAACTCTGTTTATGTGTAAACAAAAGGCCCAAACGTATTTTTTTTTTTAAAAAAAAGCATTTATAAAAATATCAAAAGTAAACATTTAAAACAATACAGAATCATCTTTTTAAAAAATTATTCATTCATTATTCCAACCGGGGTCGTGGGACCGGAGCCTATCCCGGGGACCAACCCTGGGCAGGCGCCAACACACCGCAGGGCATTTTTTAAGTTAAACTTTTAATATAATTTCTTGTAAATTTATTCAAAGTACTATTTAAGAAAACAGACTGCATTTTGGAATTTTATCTTGGTGAAAATCTTAACTAATTTTTGGAATGTATTTTTTCGATATCATTTTATTTTATAGATTTACTTTTTTATGTTACTTTAATCTGTTTAATTTCAAGTTCAATTTAAATGTGTATAGTCTTAGAAAGGAATTAGGGTCCATTTCACTACATGCTGAACTATTTATGTGACAATTAATGGATCTTGAAACTAAAAGAGGAAAATTTAAAAATGTTTGGTTTATGTTTAAGACAAAAATTAATATTAACGGATATATCTTTATCAGAGTTTTAAATCCTACTATTATCAGTATCAGTATTGTTCTTGTAAGTCCTACATCGGTCGTGCTGTAATTAGGCCTGAGGCTTGAACTCCCCTCACTGAGGGGAAAACTAAGCCACTGTTTACAAGCCAAATATTTCGGCCGCCGCAAACAAAAAGGTCCAAAATGCCTGGGTTTGGAGCTTGGCTTTGTTAATTGGCTTTAGTAATTCCTGTGTGAGAGCTGTTTGTGTGGAGTTATGTGAGGTCGCATTCCGTTTTCCGCCTGAGCACGTGCGGTTTGAAGTGTGTGAGGCCGAGGGATTTAAGCAGAGTCACAGTGTGTTCTCAGAAAGTCCACTTACCGCACGTCGCGGTCTCGAAACTCTTCAGCTTCGTTAAGATGGATCTTCTTTACATCTCTTTTACACCAGCCGGACTCGCTGCACTTTTCGGTGAGGTCGGACCACACGTGGACGTCCCAACGCTGTTTATATACAAATGCAACTTAAGAGTAATTACATATAAAAGATAAAGGCAGTGGAGCCAGTGGAGCCAGTAGAGCGATCGTTTTCTCTCTGACTCAGTCAAGCTAATGGTGCTGAGATATTTATTTATCTTTCATTTTAAACACCACATGGTTTTTAGAAGGAGAATGCTAATGTTTACGCACAACTAGCTGTTTATGTTCCGACTGTAGATAGGAATTTTTATTGATTTGTGGTACCCACAAAATTGCTTCTTTCTCATTTGGGCTTTATTTGGGTTTTGCTTTGCATCTCACCAAAGGCACATATTTTTATATTTCTATCCACCTTATTATGCCCCGTCCATTTTTAACCATTTGTTTCTTACGCTTTGTGTTAAAATGTCTGGTTAGTTGGTCAGCTACGAGGTCTAGGCCTCTTCAAGATAGACATTACCTGGGAGGAGACAGTTCATAGCTCTGATGGTAAAAAATGACCACACCTGAGGCGACTAATAGTGTGGGTAGATGACACGAGAAGGTGGCCTCCAGTCACTTACGCCAACATTTTTAATTATTACGTATTGTTGTTGTAGTATTTCTATATCTTTAAAAAAGCACTTTACTCTTGAACAAGATATTGTATAAAACCGTGTGTTTACAAGCAGTCAGTCACAGCTCGGCATTTCCACTAACGGGAGCATAGCTACCTTAATATAGCGAGCTCGCTCATGTTAGTGCTCAGTTATGCTAAACTTACGTAAAACTTACCTGACAGCTTCACGAGCACCCGACCTGGATGCTTCACCGGAGCTTTATAGCCAAGCCATTTCTCTGGAAACGGTTGTTCCACGGTTGGTCTCCCCTCCACAAAATGATAAGAACAAACATACAGAATTCAGCGCCCTCAGCCAAAGACGCCGGTCTCCTACATCAGCAGGAGGCGGGTAGAGGTTAAAAGCTGGTCTACATCATTCACTTCACATATTGAGGGTTGTGATGCTGTTGATGTAACAGTTTTTGTGCATCTCTGATGTACGCATGGTGCCTCAAAGTCTGGTTGGAATTCAGGGTTGGGAATTCCAAAAAGAGTTTATTTCTGTGTGTTCTCTACACATTATGTCCTTCCAAAGAATCTGCATTCCTCAAAGCACTGCAATGTTATAACAACATGTAGAAGGTCAGCACGGTCCGGTCTCATTTAGGAGCAATTAGGCAGACTGTGTTATTTTGGAGGGAGGGTGTGATGCTTCCAAAGAGAAAGAAGAAGAAGATGAAGGTGAGGAGTTACTTTTTGAATCGTATGCCGTTAGCTGTGTATTACTTATCTGTCATTATTATAATTGATTATTATGTTATTATATTATATAACTGATGCAACTGAAAGCAGCGTTTACATTTATGCCATTTAGCTCTTATCCAGAGCAACTTCCATTTCCTAATTTTAGGGACAGTCACCCTGAGAGCAACCTGGTATTAAGGGTCTTGTTCAGGGCTTGATGAAAGTGAAAGTGATTATTTGTCATTGTGAACACAGCACACAGTGCACCACAACAAAATGTGACCTCTGCATTTAACCCATCTGTGAAGGAGCAGTGGGCAGCTAGCAAGCGAACATCCTACCATTACGCCACCAACTGCCCCTCAGCAACTTGATGTAGGATTCGAACCCACAAGCTCTTGGTCGAGAGGCGAGTATTCTAAGCACTAGACCATCACGACCTCAAGCCGGCATTGTTGATCCGTTCATAAGAAATGTCGATAATATGCTGCTTTTGTGCAATTGTTGACTGCTAATGACATAACGAGTGGTGTTCCAGTCCCTAGGCAAAGATTTCACTACCCTTTAGCCTACCCCTTGTGCACAGAACACTTCAATTCTAGGGGTAGGGCTGAGATTGGGCCTTTAAGTGTAAGTTGTTGGAAAGAAAAAATTCGAGTAACAATGGTGTTCAGGAGCGGGGCAGGTAGGACGAGGTTAAAAAGGGGGAAACAAAAGTGTACGGCAAGTAAGAACACCCTCATGGTTTGACTTTTGCTCCATCTTTGTTCTGCCTTTTACTGAGCTGGCGAGAGGGAACAGCCTGCGAACAGAGGCAGACTTTAAAAACACCAACTTGCATGAATGTTTTGTAAGTGAAAATGATTGAGTAGAACAAACTTAGATAAGAATGTTTAATTCATTTATCCGTTTACATTTAGTGGACGCTCTGACCCTAATTTCAGAGACATTCTCCTTGCGACCAATTTAGGATTAATAACGATGACAGGACTGCTGGAAGAAGGATTCGAACCCACACCCTCTTGGTTGAGAGGCATCCAAGACCACCATCAAACCAAAGCTATGAGCGAGTGATTATTTGTCAGCACAGCACAGCACAGCTCACAGGGAACCACAACCAAATGAGACCTCTGCGTTCGACCCATCCATGAAGGAGCAGTCCTTGAGAACGGTACCTTGCTCATGAGTACCTCATCGGTATCTTTACCTGTCCGGGATTCAAATCGGCGATCTTCTGATCATGGGATTAACTCCCTAACTGTTACGCTATCAACTGCTTTATTGCTAGTACTGTTTTCCAAACTACTACCTGGCTTCATTCACCAACCGTTCTTACAAAAAAAGATGTTCTTAAAACTCACTCATTCACCGAGGTTTTCTTATTTAAGATTTGTTCGTAGGTAACTGCTGAAGAGCACACATAGACAAGTTATAGATTATGTTCAGGCAAAACATTCTAATTGGGTTTTCATCCAATTCTACAATTGTATAATATTATACTACTGAAATTTCTCAACTTTCTTATTAACAAAAAGGTAAATATTGGTGAATGAGACCCACTGTTTTGTTGAGTTTACTTACGTAGTTGAGTATCTTCTCATGACGTTTTGTGTTTTTACCATTAGGACAGTTATGGCCAGTTTCCTGGACAAGGATTAGCCCTAAAACTAGACTAGGTATGACTTTCAAAGGAGAATCTGCATTTGTACTGCAATTCAGTCCAAGACTAGGCTTAATCCATGTTCAAGAAACTAGCCCTTAGTGTAGTAGTAGTTGTTGTTGTTGTTCGTGTTCTGCACTAAAAGCTTTTATGGAACCAAATACACAAGAGCTTGATTTAGTGTTTCTTGGTTTGTCACACAATACAGAGCTTTGTCTTTCCAAACGTCTTGCACATCAGATAAACAACGTTTAGTTGTGGATGTAAAGCACTGAGTTTGTTAGTCTGTTAATATGTTCTGAAAACTTAAATTTTAATTAAATAGCAAGTCTATTTACTGTTTTATTTAAATGTATGTCTTTGTGTTGACAGACTTCTGACTCTAAAGTTGGGTTTACTCCAAAAATAAGTAAAATAAGTTGCCTTATTGTTTAACCTCAACTTTTATCTTTTATATTCCACTCACATTCCCCCAAAACCTCACATTTACTTCCTCATCTGTTTCTCTCTCTCTTTCCTTCTCTTCCACAATGGAGGTTAACTGTGTTCTCCTCATCAGCTAATGAAAGGTGGCATGAGTAGGGCATGAGAGTTCTAGGACTTCACACACCATTGTTTTTACTTCATGTGGTATGAAACAAGACAATCTGGCCTTCTGATTTCGCTTTTCTGCGTGCATTAATTTCCTGCTTATATCAAGCTCTCAAAGAGTTGCGAGAGAGGAAATTCCATAAGACAAAAATGCCTCGTTTGTGCGTGCATGCATACAGTTTGATCCATAAGTATTTGGACATTAAAGCAGTTATTGCAGTTTTCTCTCTGCACAGCACCACAAAGGATTTGAAATGATGCAGTCCAGATGTGAGGAAAGTATAGACTTTCAGCTTCAATTTAAAGGGTTGAATAAAAATATTTCAATAATCTTTCCCAAATTACAGCCTTTTTTCCATTTTGGGGGCCTAAAAGTTCGAAACCCAGGCCGGTAAAGTTACCACTGAGGTACTCACGAGCAAGCTAGCATTCCCAAGCACTGCTTCTCGGGCACTGTCCATGTTAGCTGCCCGCTGCTCCTTCACGGATCGGTCAAATGTAGAGGTCATATTTCGTTGTGGTGTTGTGGTGTGTTCACAATAACAAATAATCACTCACTTTCACATATCTACAAGGAGGAAATTGCTTCACTGGAAGCAGTTATACACACTGATCACATGTTAAACTTAACAAACCACACTGGCAGAGCTCTCCTCAAGACCAAACTCACGGTTTTATTGGCTTGCAGAGTTGTTATTATGCAGAGACATTCTATGGCTTAGTGCTGTGATGAAAAATAAGATTAGTGTCAGATGAAAACTCTTCTTTATCCATTTGGTATCTGGATGTCTATCTATTTCATAACAAATAATAAATTTTTCTATATTTAATTCTCCCTATTGATTACATTACATTAGGAAATGGAAAACATATTTTCTGATCAATTGAAAATGAATAAATACTAAGGTTTCGGGTAATTTTGAGCTGATTTCGACTCATTTTGATGAGTCAAATTAGCTGTTTTTGGCCTTCCTGAAGGAGAACTACATTTTTGTGCATGATGGCGTTCCATATGAGAGTTGCGACCGCTAACGCGTGTTTGCACCGCAAAAAAAACTGTAAAGAAGTTTTTACACAATTACAGAAATAATTTTTACATACAAAGTAATGAATATAATGTCCGGTAAGTTGAAAGTCTTGTGATACTGACGGTATGTGTGTTGTTTCTGTAAGTTAAAGGGATTCTGAGTTATTAAAACACTAATTAATAAACAACGTAAAATGCCTGCGTCAGTCTCATAGAGTTTTAATAGTAATATTCTCAGAGTTGTGGTCTCGGCCTCTTTCCAAATAAAATCCCGAGTGCTCTTTGTCCGAGTCCATGACAAGACCGAGTACAAACATGACCGAGTCAGAGACTGGTCTAGCGTACTACAACACTACCTGACTATCTCTACTGTAACTCAAGTACATGGTTTGTGTATTTTGACAATACAGTTAAAGGTGTATTTACATGAGGAAACACTGGACCTCATTTGTCTAACGTTCTTAAGAAGAAATTTCTTTTAAAAACACATTTACACCGTTTTCATAAACAATCTGAAGAATCCTCTCCAGTGTTTTCTTCTTCTTTTCCTTTAGTATTAAAGGGATTTTTAGGAATTTGTGTGGAGTTTTGTGCGGAGTTTCACCAAATTATTTTGAAAGCCTTGAGCTGTGTGCAATAATTATTGCAAAATGACGCAGGACGTTATTAAACTTTTACTGCTTTGTCTAACTTGTCTGACCCGAAAAAGCAGCTCTAAAAATGAAATTTAAAGCTGGCTCAAGGGAAATGGCTCTTTATGGACCGACTAAAGCTGGTCACCAGCTAACACCACTACACCCCCACACACACATCTGCGACTTCACCTTGTGTGTGTTCTGACAGGTGGTCCTCTTCACACACCAGATGTTGCGAGCACTTTGATATCACACACCAGCCGAGCGACGTGACTGTAGTAAAGGTCGTGTGTGAGAATGTGACTGTGTGTAGAAGAGCAGGTGTGCTAATTGTGGGAGCTGGGAATTCGGTAACACCCCCAGACCACTGACCCTGTGCGTGTGTGTGTATGTATATTAATATTACCGACTTGAAAAGGCAGAAAATATTCCCATGACTGGCCTAAAAACCCTAAATGGCATGGTTTGGTTTTCTGGGACTCCTGCATAATGAGCAAGGTGACGTTCTTGGAGGAACTTACACACGCACACACACATACTGTATATATAAACACACACACATTTTTACTTGTTTACACTTTGGGTTCGTTAGAGGTGTGAACTTGCTCTGGTCTCACGATTCGGTTTGATTACGAATATCAGGTCAATTGTCACGCACACTGCGTAACGCGAACGGCACTAGGACCCAGAAGTGGTTGGCCGTGGTTCGGGGAGTATGAAAGGAGTCGATTCCTTGCGGCGAGTCATTGAGTCAACCTGGCCCAACTCCGATTCATTTCGGCATCGACTGAGAGTACACCAGTTATTTGGTTCATCTCCTTGATTGAGTGCGTGTCTTATAGAACACGGTTTCTTGTGGGAAATCTTGCTCTTAGCGTAAAGAGTTCTTATATCAACTCGCGTGGCCATCCTACCTACTTGCGCGCCAATCCGCGTTTGGGTTAACCAGCACGCTACATGGGCTAGTGGCTAGCGGCTGGTGGCTAATTGTTAGCATTCCTGCCAAATCCTAACCAGATCACTGACATCAACGATTCAAATCGATACGATATCTCATTGCATCACAATGCATCTTATCAATTTTTCTACATTACTTCACATTGCATGCAGATTGAGCAGCCATAGTTGCTACCGGGATGTTCTTTTTAACTAGAATGTTTATGCTATAGCCAGAAAATCACCAAACAATATCTTTATGATGTAGTTCAAGGGTTTTTTTAACTACTTTTGTCCCAGGGACCACACCCAGTTAGCAAAATGCTGTTGGGCCAGATCTGGCCCACCCAATCCATATTCTCTGGCCCGGACACCGCAAAGAATGACGGCCCAGTGACGGCCCAGACATGGTTTAACCTGAATTGGGCCATAGCAGGCCCAGTGACAGCTCGGACATGGTTCTTCCTTGGAATCGCTCGCCGTGCTCGGAACGGCTCCGGCCCGCAATGTTTGCTTGTGCCGACAGAGACTGTGCCACAACTCAGCCAGAATCGGCCCAAATGTGTTTGCTAACTGGGCAGTCTGAGTGTGTGGGGGAGTAATTTTTACTTTTTAGATATTTGCATCAGATTTATTATTCATAAAGACGTCCAAATCATCTGGAAATGCTTTGAAAAATAAAAAAAATGAAAATTATAAAAAGTGATTTCAGTAGTGTAACGGGATTGCATGTCGCGGACCACCTGCAATGCCATCATAGACCATTAGGGGGCAGCGAACCAGCGTTTGAAAACCACCGATATAATCAATTATGGTCTGCCGCTGCATAAATGCAGATTCGTCCAAGTCTGCATCGCAATACATTGATTATGTGATTAATTCCCCTACAGCTCACGCTCATAGTGATGATTATAGCTAAATAATAGGGTTGCATGAATCTGAAAATCTTACGATTCAATTCCAATTCCGATTGTTGGGCTCATGATTTGATTCAAAATTGATTCTCGATTCATAAACAATTCACAAAGAATCACACTGAATCAAAGGTACTTTACTAAATGTAATGCATATGTACACATACTGACTGCATTTCCTTCATGCTCACGTGAAAGACGTCTATCTGGTCAGATTTCAACTTTGCGGCATCTATAGTATTATCGAGCTGAACTCATGTCCGGGAAAAAGTAAACTAGTGTCATTGCGTTAGTTGAAGAATATTTTTGGGAATGCGTGAATGACAGATTTTTTGCACACCCCTACTGAATAACTCTGGACTCGCCACTAACTCCACCCCTAAAGCACAGCCTCACTAATGAAAATACAACTTTTCTACCACTTTGAGTGTCTTACATTTGCTTTCAATAAAAAAGATTTTTAGCAAAAACCAATCAGCGTTTTAATTTTTAAATCCTCAATCTGCAGGAGTTTGAAATCGGTCCTCAAATGTAATCTGGGTCACACACACACACACACACACACACTCACAGTCTTGTATTACTATCTTTGTGAGGTCCTCCATAGAATCCCATAATGATTAAAGTACATAATTTTACACCTACACCTAATCCTAACCCTAACCTTAACCTCAGTAACCAAAAGCACATCTTTTACCTCTTTTAGTTTCTCAAATAAAACAAGCACATTTTCTATAAAGTCATTTCTCCTCATGGGGACCTCTCAAATGTCCCCACAAAGCCCAAAAGAACAGATAAAAGTGATTTTAGGAGACAAAAAGTTCCCCACAATGCGATAAATACATGAACACACACACACACACACACTCTCTCTCTCCAAATAAACCTCCTCATGTTTACTTCAGGGAAATGCTGACAGTACAGAAGTAGTGATCTGCAGAGCGGCAGTGAAGTGGAAGTAGAACTTCTGCTACACACACACACACACACACATGTTTATGCTTTCATTTAATTTCTTCTACTCTTACTTTGTTCTCTCTCTCTCTCTCTTCATCATCATCACAAGAATGCAGGGACTTTTATACTTTCATTTACCCTTAGATTCTCTTTCTCTCTCTCAACCAACCTCTTCACCACTTTCAGAAAGACATATGAACTTTCTTACTTTCATTTATTCTCTCTCTTTCTCCATTTCATGCAACTCCAGAATCTGCATGAACTTAATTTGCTGTTTTATCCATCCATCCATCTCTTTATTTTACCATTTTACTTTCTTTTACTCTTCATTTGTTCTCTCTGTCTTTCCATTTTAAGAGGAACAGCACAGATTTTCTTTTCTTTTCTCTGTATTTTCTCGTTCTATTTCACTCTCTATCTATCCATTTATCTATCTATTCTTCTTTCTTTCTTTCACCATTTTCGGAAGGACGTATGGAATTTCTTTCATTTACTTTCTCTCTCTCTCTCTCTCTCTCTCTCTCTCTCTCTCTCTCTCTCTCTGTCTCTCTCTCTCTCCTGGGTGACTGGGTGCTGGTCAGTAATTATGGCGTGTTTTAGGGGAAGTGGTCAGCGTTCTGCCTGCACTCTCACCACAGTCGTATAACTCTCAGTCCTAAAGGGAGTCACGTCCAAACTCCTTTTACTGGCCACTGGATAAAGCCGTGATGTGGACAGCAGTGAAGTCAATGTTTGTATTGAAGTAGCTTAATTTTTAAAGCTTAATTTCCATTTGGAGAGCCTCAAGTGTCTTACTTTTTACTCCACTACATTATGCAAAACCTTCCAGTTCAACCTTCCAGAGTTCGAAATTTGTCAGTTTAAGAACATATCATAAGTTCAATGTAGATTTTTTTCTTCTGAACTTTCTTAAGAACGAATTTTAGAAAAATATGTATATTGTTGAATGTCTTCTTTACTATTTTCTAGCGTCCATTATTGTATTGTCATTAAATTACTGATTCTAGCTTCTATTAGAGAGCTGTGAAATTTCAGTAGCAGGTACAAAACTTTCTAGAACATTGCTGCGTTACAATAATACCATCAGATGTCAACTCTACTTTTAATCTCTTCGACGCTGAGTAAAACTGGTTCAGATAGTCTGTTTCATAATTATGTGAAAAAGTGTTTAATTCCCCCCAACATTACTGTAAAAAATTCCCAGAGGTTTAATTGACTGGAAAATGCCCCGAGCTTGCATGCGATGTGAGCCAGCCGTGTGGTTTATTTGTGTGTTTGTGTTCACACGGCTGAAGGCTGTAATTTCAGCATAGGACAGACCGCTATGAAGCAAGCTTTCATTCATGAGGTCCAGCCTGCCTCATGTCGTACAGAAATACACACACGCACACACGCAAACACACACACACACACACAAGCTCTTAGTGAATGACTGTGTGCCCATGGACTTTCCCTTACTGTTGAAGAAATTCAATTATAGTCTAGTCATCCTTCTTTCACCGTGTGACTCAAGCTTTCTCACAAACATGTTTAATATTTACTTAACCTTTAATATTTTTAATGATATATTTTGAATATTTTTAACGCTTTAATAGTACATCTCATCTAGTAAAGGTGAGGTTCATTCACCAGTATCTTAAGAAAAGTCACAAAAGGCTGATTACAAGTTCTTTCTTGTTGTGATGAATCCCACGTCACCGTGACATCTATTCATCCATTCATTCAATTATTATCCAAACTGCTTAATCCCTACGGGGTCACGGGGACTGGACCTATTCCGGGACTTCAGGAGTGAGGCGTGAACCAATCCTGGGCAGGCACTAACATACCTCAGGGCACAGGACACACACACAAATAAAACACACTCACATTCATACCTTGTGGGGCCAAATTGGGGTAACGCTTTGGGACTTATTCATTCATTCATTCATTATCCGAACCGTTGAATTCCAACTAGGGTGCCGTGGGGACCGGAGCCTCTCCCGGGAACTACGGGCTCAAGGTGGGGACCAACCCTGGGAAAGGCGCCAACACACCGCAGGGCACGTACACTCACACAAACACACTCACATTTACACCTTTGGGTCAATTTAGAGTGGCCAATTAACCTATAGTACATGCTATTGGACTGTGGGAGGAAACCGGCGCGCCCAGAGTAAACACGCACAAACACAGAGGAGAGCACACAACTCCACACAGAAAGACCTTACGACCAATCCAGGAATCGAAGCCATGACCTTCTTGCTGTGAGGCCACAGTGCTAACCACAGTGCCGTCGAGCCGCGGTGAGACATAAGTATACTGTATTTGGAAAATTAATACAGAACGTGTCCTGTTAAATTACATTTTTCTTTAATGTGCTTTCACATTATAAGTGAATTTAAGTGAGTGATTTGTCATTGTGAACACACAACAGCACACAGTTCACCACGATGGAATAATGACCTCTGCATTTGACACTCCGTGAATTAAAGGTGTGCAGCTTATTTTTGGCAGCACCCGAGAAGCGGGGCGGTACCTTCGTTGGTACCTTTACCGGTCCGGGACCTGAAACGACAACCATCTGATCATGGGGCCACCTGCCTTACCACTACACTGCCAGATGTCCTCTCATTACTTCACCCTCAAACACTTACACTCCCACATACACACACAACTTGTAATAAATGTATTTAGCAGCACTTTGCAAAGTCATTTACCGCCAATTCCCTCATGTTGTGGTAACGCTGAATGCTAATAGGTAAAGAGTGAGACTCGATACCACTGTGCGAAGCCTCTACTGTATTTGCCGAAGCTTTCCGAGCTGATATAACAAATTTTTTTCTCCCTGTCAGCTTTGTCTCTGCTCTAAACTCTATCTGTAGTCATTGTGGCTGTTTGTGTAACCTCACGTTCCTCCTTCTTGGGTTTCCTTCATTGTCAGTCGTCCCAGAACTCTTGATAGCTTGCCTATTTTTCTCGGCCAGTAAAAAACTCTTGGTTATTTTCTCTTTCTGTATGTGGGTTTTGAAATGTGGGCGTAAACTTGAGAAGGGTCTGTCAGTGTTCATCATAATTACCAATCTGCACTACACTCAATGACGCTAATGGAGCTAACTATGAAACTAAGCCGCTGTGAGCTTTTATTGCATATTTAATGCAGTAAAAGTTCATCTTAGCTTTCAAAAGCGAGGAATTATACTATTAAGGGTTACAACGCTACAAATCAAGATATAGTTAAACAGTGAGGAGGGTGTCATGGTCGCGCCACCCCCACCAATTCGACCCCGCTCTCTGTCCCCCGACTTATACCGAGTATGGTAACGCCCTGCTTTCCATTTGTGTTCTGAGGGGGGGGTTTTTTGGTCTCCCTTGCTCCCTCCATCTGCCCTTCCAAGTGTGACACTTTCTGTTTGACACTTCCACATATAATCATCACCGGCACCTGTTGCTTGTTTGGTTTCTATTTATCCCAACCTGACCCAGACATCTTTCTGTTCTCCCTCATTCCATGTTGCTCTGGCGTGTGTTACTCTGAGTGTTAGCCTTGTAAGGTTTGCATCCCCTCTTTGTTTTGCAGGCTCGTGCTCTCCTCTAATGTTCAGGAACGTCCCTTTTTTGGTTTCTCTCTAATTCCAGCCCTGGCTCCAGTTTGGGACAGCAAAGATTTTGTTAATGTCAAGGACCTTCAGTAATAGTTTTTCTATTGAGGATTTTTGTTAGTTTTGCTAGTCAGTGGCACATTTTTCAAGCATAGTTGCTAACTATAGCAACTAACCTAGTGTACATTAGCGACGACTGACATGGTGTAAGTTTGCGGCGACTGACGTGGTGTACGTTAGTGGCGACTGATGTGGTGTACATTAGCATATATACATATATATATGTACTGTATATACAGTACTGTGCAAAAGTTTTAGGCAGGTGTGAAAAAATGCTGTAAACAAAGAATGCTTTCAAAAATGGAAGTGTTAATCATTTATTTTCATCAATCAACAAAATGCAGTGAATGAACAAAAGAGAAATCTAAATCAAATCAATATTTGGTGTCACCACCCTTTGCCTTCAAAACAGCATCAGTTCTTCTAGGTACACTTGCACACAGTTTTTGAAGGAACTCGGCTGGTAGGTTGTTCCAAACATCTTGGAGAACTAACCACAGATCTATAATCCTACAAAATAATATAATGACTACAAAATAATATAATGACTATAATCCTACAAAATCCCTGACTTTGTGCAAGTGTACCTAGAAGAATTGATGCTGGTTTGGAGGCAAAAGGTAGTAACACCAAATATTGATTTGATTTAGATTTTTCTTTTGTTCGCTCACTTTGCATTTTGTAAATTGATAAAAATAAATAATCATTATTTATATTTCTGAAAGCATTCTTTGTTTACAGCATTTTTTTATATATATATATATACACAGTATATAGATTGTTTTTTTGAGAAATAAAATGTTCTTGATAATTTCTAATAAAATATTTTTTCAGATGACAAGAAGTTTATAGCTTAAAGTTTGTTAAGTGAGTGATTATTTGTTGTTGTCAACACAAGCACAGCACAACGAAATGTGAAGGAGCAGTGGGCAGCTAGGGAGCAATGATTGGGTACGGTACCTTGCTCATGAGTACCTCAGTGGTACCCTTTACTGGTCTGCCACCCCCCGTCGATCCTGGGGCCAACTCCGTAACCATTACACTACAAACTGCTTGACCTTTGCTCTGATTCTAGGAGTATTTTCTTTTTCTAAACCCTCATCAATAACTTGACTGTATCTCCACTGGGAGTCTCCAGCTTTTCTGCTGAAATATAATATCAGTTAACTTAACACCTTTCAACTTGGACAGGTGAGACTTGCACACGCCGCGTCCTCCTTGTCATCCATTTCACTTGGTACTTTCCCTTATTCGGCAGAGGTATGCGCAAGGTGGACCTGGAGTTGAGTTCGCTGTAATTTATCATCTCGCTGCTCGCGCCGTGTGGTTTTATCATTATGGAAACAAAGTGTGTTTTCCAGAGAGGCCTGCTATTGTCTCTGGGTCATGTCTGAATCCAGCAGATCCCTGTGTGATGACACACTTCCTGGCTCTCAGCTCCAATTCCAAGAAAGTTTCTGACACATTTTTGGGAGGAATTAGTTTTTAAATCTCTATGGGGGTTAAAATGAACTTTGAATTTCCAACGTTTTCTTAGAACACTTGTGGCTGTTTGGTCTGTGGTTATTCTGGATTTGCTAAAAAAAAAATTGCGGTGTAACGAAATATCGATCTGCGTTGATACATTGATTCAGTGATCAAGAAGCCCATTACATTGGTCCAAAATAAAAAAAACATGAATCATACATATTGTAACATCTCTCAACAAGTAAGCGAGACACTATATTGTAAGTGAGTGATTATATGTCATTGTTAACACAGCACACAGTGTGCCACCACGAAATGTGACCTCTGCATTTGACTCATCCATGAAGGAAGTGCTTTTTTGGCCCACATAAGGGCACTGATGTAAGCGTTGTTTGAAAGGATTTCGACTGGGGATTCCCCACTGATAATGTAATGTTGGTCAATTTCCAGTACTGAGTTTAAACTTTGCCTGGAAAACACTTTGCCTGGAACTCTCACAAAATAGCACCTGCCAACATGACACGACACTCGGTTATGACAGACTCCAAAATGATCAAGACTCTTTTCCTGGACAGCAAGGCCAGCCTGGTAGCTGAAACCCCTCGCTTCTCCAGTGCCTCTCTTCCATCATTCTTCTCTCTCTCTCTCCTCCCAGGCCACCTCCGCGGGGTTGTTTTCATTAGAAGCGAAGAAAAAGAGAAAGTGGTTGGTGTGTTTTGGGAGGGGGAGGAGAAGAAGAGGAAGAAAAAGAAGAAGAAGGGCCATCTGAGCATCATGGCCAAAGTGTTATGCAACAGCTCCCAGTGCTCTTGCTTTCAGCCGTGGGGATTTAGACCAGGAGGAGGAGGAGGAGGAGGAGAGAGAGTGAAAGAACTGAATGACAAGATATTTGTCTCTATAAGAAACAGATGGTGGAGGAGTTGAGGATCCCTGGCTGAGCGCTGTGGTTACTGACGGTTACAGTGGGGATCACGCTGGGTTTTGGGTTGTGGGTTTTGAAAAATACTTATGACTGGTCAAGCGTTTTGAAAGGCGGCATCATGATTTTTGGCTTTTTACCACAATTTTTATTGTCCCTTCTTTTCAATATCAACTCGTTATGTGCAGAAAGAAGAGGAGCCGGCAGTGTTGGATAGCATCTAAATAAAATTAGTGACACTTCTAACTGCTTTGCTTATCAGACAACAGTATAATCGTGTGATTTGCTTTTGGGGTTGTAGTATGTTGTGTGGCTTGTTCTGCTCATTGTCATATAGCAATATGTAGGAATTAGCACGCATTAAACCAGCTTTACTGCAGTCAAACTTCCCATGCATGACCAACTGAGCGTTCGCGCATCGACCCGATCCAGCTATTTGAGAAGTTATCACACCGATACCCAGCCCACATGTCGGATAGGTGCCATCTTTAGTAGAGAGATCCTGAAATGAAATGGCATGATGACAGGGTGTAAAAGAGGGAGTGTAAAAGGGGGACTGGACGCTGCCTAACTAGGTTAAAGCTCCAGTCTGTAGAGGGTGGGGGTCCAAAGCCACATCTAACAGAGCGCGGGAACGCGGGAGCAGGGCCGAGTGTTTTTCCTTCGTCTTGCCTGTCTAGGCTTTTTCTTTTGAGCCCAGCAGGAACGCTTCAGACCGTCTGTTAATCCACATTTCACACATTCCAACAGGGGGCCTCTCTGAGAAAAGACCGAGTGGACGGACGCACAGAGAGAGAGTGTAGATGAATGAAGAAATATTCTAGCTAAAAATGCTGTATTACAACAAGAGGTTCTGGGAACAGATTAGCAAATTGTGTTAGTCAGAGGAAAAGACCCATTAGCCCAGTTTCTCTGGCTGTTGGTTCCTCTGAAGCTTATCAATAAAACATCAAGTTTGTGTTGGCGCTGAAATGAAGCAGCGGATGCCAGGCTTCAAGACCGTGCCAGTCAAGGTGCCAAGGCTTTGGCCGCTTTCCAGTTTCTATTACAAGCTGAAAACACTCATTCAGCTGCTTTACACTGAGACCTGTTCCAAACAAGCGTGCATACATATCCGGTTTACTAGCTGACGGAAAAGAAGTATATTCAAGTGAGCTGTTACTATACTTCTTCTAGGCTAGCACTTAAGATTTAAGAGAATTTGGGGCGTTTTTCTGTACCTTTGTTTTTAGGCTTATTCTAGTGTCTGTGTAGAAGTTAGCCATACACGCTAACATACATGTTGTTGTATTCAGGGCGTCCTGCACTACTCAGATTTGTCATAGTTTGATGTGTAAATGCTGACAGTTTTGAAATCCGCACATTTTTATGAAAATTGGCTTGCACCTGTAGAAATTTGTACTTTTTTTTGCTTTATGTATATATATATAATGAAACTGTAGATGAATAATGACCCTGTAGATATAACTACTAGAAATAGTAGATCAGTGTGTGTTCTTTTGACTTGCAGAGCTTTTATTTTGAATAAAATTATTTGATAACAAATAACACGTTTTCCTACTGACTACTCACTAACATTATAAAATGGACAATTTTCTGATCAATTGATAATAAAGAAATACTTAAATTTTGGGCAATATTGAGTCAATTTTTGGCCAATAAATGAGCTGTTTTTCTCCTTTCTGGATCAGAACGATGTTTTTGTGAGTGATGGCGTTTCATATTTGAGTGCTCGTACATACAGCGCATGTGTTTACATCACGAATAATGTAATTAATAAGTTTATATGCAATTACCTCAGCTTTTGTGGGCGGAATTACTCACACATAATTTCACAGACAGAAAAATGAAGGAAATGTCTGGTAAGTTCAAAGTCTTGTGATTCTGACGATATATGTATGGTTTTGGTAAGTTAAAGGGAGTCTGAGTTATTAAAATACAAATAAATAAACCACGCAAAACTCATGCCTCGTTCTCAAAATAAAATCTTACTAAAACATCAAGGGCAGTTAACGGTGTGTTTCAAGTATAAACGTGGTACCTAAGTAAATAATCAAGTAGTAAACTTTAAGTATAACAAGTAGTATACTTAGTAGTATGAAAGTAGGTATTATAGTAGGAGTGTAGAGATTCGGGAGTTGGCCATGTGATCGGACGGTAGCCAGTTCATGTCCCGGACCTGTAAAGGTACCACTGAGGTACTCATGAGCAAGGTAGCGTACTGAGCACTGTCCATGTTAGCTGCCCACTGCTCCTTCACGGATGGGTCCAATGCAGAGGTCACATTTGGTTGTCACAGCGACAAATAATCACTCACTGAAGCTGTGTGTGTGTGTGTGTACCATGTTTTATTGTGTTGTGGGGACCTTTTGGGGCCTTTTCGTCCCCTAAAATCACTTTTAATCAATTTTTATGGCTTTGTGGGGACATTTGAAAGGTCCCTGTGGGGATAAATAACTTTATAGAAAATGTGCTTGTTTTATTTGAGACACTAAAAGAGGTAAAAGATGTGCATTTGGTTACTGAGCTTAAGGTCAGGGTTAGGGTTAGGATTAGCTGTAGAATTATATACATCTAGTCATTATGGGCTGCGGTGTGTTGGCGTCTGCCCACGGATGTTCCTTGCCTGGGGT
The DNA here is from genome assembly GCA_032718565.1 of Distichodus sexfasciatus. Classification (NCBI taxonomy): domain Eukaryota; kingdom Metazoa; phylum Chordata; class Actinopteri; order Characiformes; family Distichodontidae; genus Distichodus; species Distichodus sexfasciatus. The sequence continues at coordinate 102,210 of JAVGVS010000778.1, forward strand.
GTGGTGTCCCTGTGACCCCAGTTGGGATTCAGCGGTTCGGATAATGAATGAATAGTCATTATGGGAGTCTATGGAATGTCCCCATAAAGGAAGCTGTACAAGTTTGCGTGTGTGTGTGTGTTCATGTATTTATCACATTGTGGGGACCTTTTTGTCCCCTAAAATCACTTTTATCTGTTCTTTTGGGTTTTGTGGGGACATTTGAGAGGTCCCCATGAGGAAAAATGACTTTATAGAAAATATGTTTGTTTTATTTGAGAAACTAAAAGAGGTAAAAGATGTGCTTTTGGTTACTGAGGTTAAGGTTAGGGTTAGGATTAGGTGTAAAATTCTATACATCTAGTCATTATGGGAGCCTATGGAAAGACCTCACAAAGATAGTAATACAGAGACTGTGTGTGCACATGTGTGTGTGCAGTTGGTTCAGTGCCAGCGCATGGTCATGGAATTTTATTGCAGTCGTGTGTCTTACTCACACTCTGATGCCATTATCGATCGATTATTAGTGTTTTGCTGCCCCTAATCCTCTCTCTGTCTTCCTCTCTGGGAGACATACGGCTGCTTTATTGCATCCAGATGCTGGGCCAAATAAGAATAGTTTGGCCGGGAAAATTGTGGCCGTGAGGGATTCGCGTGCTGTCCAGAGCCTGTAAATACCACCAGAACGAGAGCGGTTTATTTACTCTGGCCAGAGAAGTCGCAGCTCAAGCTTGCTGTCTCTTACGGACACACACACACACACAAAGATGTGGCCAGTGGGACATTTCATTACTTTGTTACTAAATGCATGCTTTTAAGACCTGCTTTCCACACTGTTGCTTTAAGGAAAAATGTGTATTCAAGTGTACTTTTAGCAGCGTCGGGAAGTATATGAAAGCGTGAAAGTATTTGTTATTGTGAACACACCACAGCACAGTGCACCACAACGAAATGTGAGCTCTGCATTTGACCCATCTGTGAAGAAGCAGTGGACAGCTAACATGGGCAACACCCGGGGAGCAGTGCTTGGTGACCGTACCTTGCTTATGAGTACCTTAGTGGTACCTTTACTGCTGTGCCCGTGACGCTCATTGTTTAACATTTTGTGTTCAGATGGTCACCGATTCGAATTCCGGGCCGGTAAAGGTACCACTGAGGTACTCATGAGCAAAGTACCATCCCCAAGTACTGCTCCATGGGTGCTGTCCATGTCAGCTGCCCACTGCTCCTTCACAGATGGGTCAAATGTAGAGGTTAGATTCCATTGTGGTGCACTGTGTGCTGTGCTGTGGTGTGTTCACAATGACAAATAATCACTCAAAAAGTTTCGTTTGTGTTGTAAAGATCAGATTTTAGCTACTAAAATCAGTCTGGTGATGCAAAGTCACTTTGGTTTAAATCCCAATTTATACATTTAATTCTATTCAAAGTAAATTATTAAACGGTCATGTTTGGAGCACAAACAGCAGCCAGGTTTCAAGTCTGGGGGCTGGTGACAGTTTGGTGACCTATGTAAATAATTATTAACATCTCAAAAACTATAAAAGATTGAACAGAGATTTTTGCAGCACAAATAGGCACAAACATAAGCACTCACCAAACACAGAAATTTTATTTGTCATCAGTTGCAGGGAAGCCAGCTCCACCGAGCTGATTGTACTGCCATTTGTGTGACATGTAGAGGTGTGTGAGCCGAGATAAGATGATGTTTGAGGTGAAGAGGAGACAGAGGGCTATGTACGTGTCATTACGATGACCACTGCTGGCGTAATGAGGTGTTTGTGTTCAGAGTTTCATCAACAGAACACTGAAATGCACAGTAACTGATTCAACGTTCGAGCTTTGGATGACGTGAATAAAATATTCATGTCTTTTGACTTTCACCCGCTCTCTCCTGCACAGCAAATGTCTGGAAAATTCCACTCTAATTATGCTGATATTTGGGAAAAAAAAACACCCCATGTGCTGGAAGAATTAGAGTTTGTTCTGTGGAATTGCGTTCAGTTAATAAATATCCAATTAAAAGTTAAGAATTCATCTTATCATATAATTAATCATTTATCATTTTTATAGGAAACAAAATGATCATTGCAAAGTAACATTTTATTTTGGGATGATTTATAAATTCTACATTGCTGTTATCACAGCAATTTAATCTCAGCTAACAAAATAACATCCTTAACCCACAAACATGTATTTTAAATTATATAAATGCTATAGATAGCAATTTAAATAACTTACTATGAGATTATTAAAAAAATACTGTACTAAATTCCTCATATTGCACCCACATTCCCGGATATCTTTAAAAGATGTTTAGAATGATCAATAAAAAGTAATTATTTGTGTATAACATTATGCACATTATGCACTATACCAGCAGACAGCTGCAGCCCGGAGACTGCACTGTGGCTACGTGCGTGAAATGCAGACATTAGCATGTGAAAGCAGCAGCCTCATCCTGCCCACTGGTCTTAATGTTAAGCTTCGGAAGGCTGTAAAAAATTTTTTTAAGTGATTTTAGGGGACAAAAAGGCCCAAACGGTCCCCACAACTCAATAAAACATGGTACACACACACACACACACACACACTCAAACTTCCTTTCACACACACACACACACACACATAATAAATATACACATTTCTTGCAAATCCTTCACATCATGACAAATGCATGTCCTTAATCCCTTTAATCCCTTAATAAAACGCAATAATGTTTCTTTTTTGCTCAAGACTGTCTCTTAAGAAGCTTCCTCCATATGATGCAGAAATATCTGTCCTGACATGGTTTCATGCAAATAAGAGTCAAAGAGCTACAGCAAAAAAGATTTCTCTAATCTCCTCCAGCCACCTGGGTTGCATTTAAACTCGTTTAATCTGCCAATTTTGATGCCTTTTTGTTGTGTAATTAAATATGACAGAAGCTTCATTTTGGGGGAAACATGAATCATGAAAGAAGACAGTATCTCCCTCTCTCTCTCTCTCTCTCTCTCTCTCTCTCTCTCTCTCTCTCTC